>PVKN010045056.1:0-10004 GCA_004027915.1 Capromys pilorides
ATATATGTGACTTGGGGCCTCTAGATATGAATCATAACACTGGGCATTATCACGAATACTTAGTATAATATTAATAATCTTTAGCATTATAGTTATTGTGATAGGTATGTAGTGGTATCTTAGTTTGGTTTTATTTTCAGTTATGAATGACTATGTTAAACATCTTTTCATGTGTTCATTTGCAATTTATATATCTTTCTTATGGTTAAGTGATTGTTCAAATCTAGTTGTTGGAGCTATTTATTTCTATTTTATCCTATAGATTTTTTTTTTTTTTTGGTATCTGTTCTATCTCCTATTTGCTTTACTAGGTTGGTTGTATATCCATCAGTATTCTTTTCCCAAACGCTAAGTATGTTCTAATGTATTATTTTTCCTTTAGGACCTTTTTCCTTGATATTCTGGCCTTTCTTCACTATTGTAGATTCTTATTACTCTTAAGACTTTTGTGTAGCTGTTTGCCTGAGTTTTACCTTCGTATTTCTTTTCCTGCATTAAATTTCATTTGTCCTGGATCTTTTCTTTTTCTCTTTGACTGAAGTGTAATCCTCTAATAGCTTCCTAATAATAAATGAAAGAAGATAATTAATATAATTGAATGCCATTTTTGAAAGGTCTGTTTTGTTTAGATTTACTAATCTTCACAGGAGTAGCAAGTGCCAACTCTTTTATTAATGAGATGAAACAAATTAATTAAAATATTATGATAGATCTCATTAAAGTCTCACCAAACTTGGTCCATTCCTTATTATTATTTTAAAAAAATATTTAGTTGCTCTTTCTTGGCTTACAAGAAGTGTGTGTGTATATGCTGAATATCTATCTATCTGATATATGCTACAGTGACATAATACTGAATATCCCCAAATCCACTTGCAATTTAGTGGAGAATGTTGTATCAGTTACTTATGGGTGAATCTGTTTGCTGAGTGATATTGTAGAGGTGAAATGTTCATATATGCAAATTCACACCTCTGCATTCCCACCTTAGGGCTCTGGACTATACTTGAGACATCTGTATTTCGTAGTTAAATGAATTAGTTTGGATAAAAATTTTGGACACAACTACCTGTCTTAATAAACCTAATTTGTTCTTATTATCAGAATTAGTTGCCACACCTTAATTCTTTTGCATGACTTTGCGATTTTACCCCTACAGACATTCTGAAATATACAATTCTTTTTTCTCAGAGCTCATTGCTAACTTATCTATCACTTTATAACTGTTGCATAACTGTCAATAGAGAATGTCCTATGACCTATGAAATCATTGAGAATTTGCATAATAAAAGCTATAAAACTCACTAGCTCTCTTGAGTTTGTTTTTGTGGGAAATACTAATAAGACAAGGCATCAATAAAAATCTTCAAATAGAATTTTATAACTATAGAAACTATGTTACTTTCTATGGATTTTTTTTTGTTTATAATGTGTGATTTATCATTGTAACTAGCTTGATAACATATGAAAAACCAGCACTGGTGATAAAAACTGTGGGGATCAAACTCAGGGACTTTCACTGGCCAGGCAGGTACTGTAAAGCTGAGTGTTACATCTCTGGCCCCTAAAAACTGTTTTTTTTACCTAGTGTTGTGAGAACTTGAAAAAAAAAAAATCTCTCTGATTCTTAGTTTATGGTGTAAAGTATAAGATTTTTAGACTAAATCTATAAAGTCTTTTCCAGCACTACTCATGATTTATACTTTGTTTCTCACACACAGTTTTGACACATAGTGAATACTCACCCAATCAATACTTATTGACAGATCCTGGCCTTCAAATAAAAGTGGTTTTTAAAGGCAAGAAGTGGTCCTGTGGGTTAGGCAAACAAGCAGAGAAGGGTGTGGGTGAATAAACATACAAAGTGAGCCTCTTACTGAAGTGTAACATAAAGAAAACCTGGGCTCTGGACACTTGATAGCACACATAACTGCTTTTGACAATTAGAACTGCTGATAATAAAAGTTATGTCAACATCTGAGTGAAGAGTAGAATAGCAGCACCTAACTTCTTAGAAAAAACTTATAACTGAGAAACAAGGAAAACGAGGGCAAAAGGAAAGGGACCCAAGTAAATCAGAATAAAGTCCAATCTACCGGATGCTCCCAGCTGAGGTATAATAGATTCCATTGTAACTGGCAGAGAAAGTATTTGCTGTCTACATCAGAGGAGTCAGTAAGACCTGTGGCAGAGACTTGACCAAGGAACTGAGCCATTCTACAAAGAGCAAGACTGACATGGTCCTGTAACTTGGACAAATGCCTTTCTGCCACCTGTATTATTTTATTGTTTCCTTCCTCAGAAAAGATTTTCTATTTTTTTCCTGTTCTTTTTGTTGTCATACCACTCCTTGAAAGACTTGCAAGTTAGGTGACAGTCTCTGTATACCAATGAATACTTGCACTTGAACCATTAAATTGAACAATTCTTACTCAGAGGTTCTTGAGAGATTCTCACAACAGAACTGCTTTTGGGGACTTGGGAAATGGATCAGTCTCTTTGATTTCCTAAGGAAGGCTACCACAACAAAGTCTTCAAGGTCAAAGCTCAGTTTTATACAGGACAAGAAATTGCACATTTTGACTTTTTGGTGGGTTCACAGGGAGGTCACCAGGACTGGATCCTACACACATTGCCAGTAACAACAGACTTGTCCACAATTAAAAAAAAAAAAAAAAAAAAAAAAAAAAAAAAAAAAAAAAAAAAAAGAAGGAGAAGAAGAAGAAAGAAAGGAAAGGAAAAAATCCTCTGGTATATTGTTGCAAACTCTCTGCAGATGAATTTTAGAACTTGCTGGAATGATTGATCAACTGGCTGCAAAATATGATTAAATGGATTGCAGACTAAAGGATAACTTCGAGTGCAGTAGTAAACATATAAGCAGATTTAATAAGGCGAGTTCACGTATTTTGAGTTTTCCAATATTAATCTCATAGTCTTGCTGTCTTCCAAGTAGAGACACAGTTGTCTCAGGTTTTTCTCTGTGTTTTTCCTGTCCTGGAATGTGATTTGATGTCCTTTGCTCTCCTGACTCACCATTCACTCTTCTCTATTATTTTAGGCTGTAGTCTCAATGAACTTTGGATAACAGATCTAAGGTGCATGAACAGAATGCAAAGCTCATAATATTGCTAAAAGTCCAGGTCATCATGGTTAAACATGGGACCTTTTTTTAGACCTAATAAAGTATCCCAGCTATTTGTGTATTTAGACAACTCAGTTAAGCTGAAAGGAAGCACTGTTAATTTACAGTACTTTCTCCAGAGCGTCTGATTTGGAAAGGATGTGCACAACAATAATCCTTGAACGAGACAATGGAAATTTTGCAGCAACAAAGTTAATATTTCAAGCAAGATGAAACATTTGATATTTTAAAACGAAGGAGGGGGCAAATCTGAGAAAAAAGACTTTCAATTTAAAGAATTGCTAAATATAGTTTTATCTCCATGGGAGACTACATCAAGACAAAACTGAGCTAAATCGTCCATTTTGGATTGGAAACTGAATTCGTAATTGGAAAAGGCTTGGAAATTTTTGGAAGCATGGTCTCCAGTGGGTGATAAACCATTCATACTGCCCATCCACTTTAATCTAAATTACAGGGAGAAGTCTTTGCTTTTGAACCTAATTTTCAGGCTTGGTGTTTTATATATCACTGCTTTAATGCAAACATTTCCACAGTGTTTCAACTTTGTGTTGAGTCCCTAGAGCTCTAAGTTCATTCTGTGTAGATAGAGAAAGTGCTTGGTTTTATTTTGACTCTAGGTAAAATTATAATGAACTGTTTTCCATAGCTGGGGGGTTGAGAGTGGGCCCTCTGAGCTCAGTGGCTAGTCTTTCTGGATTTTTTGGGACAGACGGCTGATGGCACTGCTGTTCAAGGCTGTGACAGCTCCAGAGTTGCCTGCTGAGAAACCCCTTATGAAGGTCAGTTTGGAAGGAGTCACAAGAACAGGGTGAGGGTTAATGACTCCAAGAGGATTGCTGGCAGCCGTGCTTCACCTCAAATGGAAATTTCAGAAGTTTCTGTACTACTCACAAGAGCATTCCTGGAGTTGATAGTGGAAAGCTAGGCCAAACATAATGCAGTAACTCTACTGAACACAACTCTGTCTCCAGAAACTCATCATCATCATTAAATAGTATTTATTAAAAGCCCACACGCATATGGTGCAGAACAAACCACATTAAATAAGCACAGTTGGGTTGCTGGTCCTCTGGAGGGCTACAATTTAAAATGGCAAGAAACCAACTCTTTCTTCTGTTAACTATATCTTTGCAGCTGAAGAATAATGAGAAAGTAGACTGCTTATATAGTGACAAATAGTAATACAAATAATAATAACATTATGATATTAATTAATATAGAGTTCACTTTTTTTAGGACTTTCTCAGTGCCAGGTGCTGTGCTATTCATTCTTGCTATTCAGAAATAACTTACTACAAGACTGCGAAGCAAGTTATTAATTCATATTTTTATGTAAGAGGGATCTGAAATTTAGAAAGTTAAATAATTTGCCCATGAAAACAAAGCAAAGCTAGGATTTGAGCTTGTGCATATTGAAATCCAAAGACCATGTTAGGCTGTATTGCCAGATCTTATTAGGGTTGACAGTCGGCTCTGGGTGGGTTAGTAGAATATTTACATTCATAACATAATACTTTTGTAGCTTGATAATTTATCCATGACTTTACTAAATTTAAAAAAACTCTTTGTTTTCTTTACTTGAAATAGTACTGTTAATGTGGTTAAAATTTTTTTTTTTTTTGGCATAGCAAACATGAGTAGGGGTACTGGAAAATCTCAGTGGCCTTTCTTTTATGTACAGGGTCTACAGGGTCTCACTACATAGATCAGACTCATACTGCTTCTCCTGTTTTCAGTCTCCAAAGTTCTGGGATTACAGCATCACACTCCCAGTCTCAATAGCTGTCTTAGTGCAACGTGGGGGGTGGGACCCGCGTGGCATGCTGGGAATCAAGCCCTGGCCACTGCGCTCACTCTGACTAAGCAGGTGCCTTAGTCAGTGGCCTTTGACTAGATTATACACCAAATTGAATAAAGATGGTAAATCTATATAATTTATCAGAATCTCCTAGAATATAGAAATTTATCCTTTGAAAAATTTATCCTTCTTATAATCTATAATGGTCAGTATCTATAAAATTAGAGGAAAATTCAAGATATTTCAATATATTCTCTTTGTTAGTTTTTCCTAGTTAACACTGAGATCTACTTGAAGAGTAGTTGGCAGAATTGCATGAAATGCTATCTATTTGGGGAGCCATGACCTCCCAGTATCACTATTCTTTTCTGGTTATGAACAATGTGGAAACAAATTCAGGATTGGAGAAATTTTGTAGCTGACAGAACACATCTTGTGAGAAAGCCTATCTCTTAGTTACAGTATGTTTGGCTGCTCTCTATTTTTATGTATTAGTTGGCAAATCAAATTATTTTTCCATATACAGTATAACTAAATTTATCATCCTGGCTATAATATTCAAACTACATTTTTGCTTGAGTTTATATCATTTCTTCTCCTACCTGATTGTTACATTAATTTTTGTGATTATCTTTTCCAGCTACCTAGATAAATAATATTCAGCTATTTTCTGTTGTCGACATATATAGTAGATGCTGTAGTTATATACAGATCGCCCCTTCAGGTCTCAAGCACCGTTTTTCACAGTTGTGAGGTATATTGGCTGAAAACACCTCAACAATGAGTATCTCTCTGGAACTTACTCTAGAATAAAGTATATCTTTGCTCAAGATTATACATTCAACCTAGAGCCAGCTTATAGCAAGTAACTGGTGTATCTGAGTATGCAAGAGCCAGGGCTCCTTGTTTCAATTCTGGGGAACAAAAGGACCATTCAAACTCAGAGGTTTCTTGAAGGACCCTTAAGGCTGCTGTTATCTGTGCCCTGCAGTTCAACTTTTTCCTTCTTCCAATTCTTATTGTATTAGCCAATTTTGCATCACTAGGGCAAAATATCTGACACCTGCAAGTTAAAGGAAGAGAAAGGTTTATTCTGGTTTATGGTTTCAGAGGATTTAGTCCATGATTGGCTGACTCCAGGGCAGAGACAGAGTGGCAGAAAGGCATGGCAGAGGAAAGCTGTGTAGCCCATGGCAGCCGGAAAGATAGAAGGAGAGAAGACAGAAAATGAATCTTTCTGGAACAGGCCCCTGTGATCCATTTCCATGAGCAGGCCTCACCGCACATTCAGCTATATGCTCATCAATGGAGTAACCTGCTAATGAAAACTCGTAATTTAACGAGTGTCCCATGATTCAGTCATCTTCCAAAAGTTATTTTTAAATACATGAGACATTTTAGATCTAAATCATAAATATGTGCATTACATATATGCTATATACTTTATAAAATTTAATACTGAAATTTTCATTTTTATTTTCTTCCTTTTTCATACATAAACACATTGCTTTAAGCATTTTTTGAATGTCATGCCTTACAACTGTATTTTGTTCGGAAGATCTGTGTTTCATAGCATGCTGACTTTTAGAGATGTATACATTATAACAGAACTAAGAAGTTGAGACCATTTGTTAAAATGTTATAGTGGTGGCTTCAAATGAGAAACAAAATGATTGAGTGAAGAGGGCTTATGTATGGCATGAAATAGTACACATTCTTTAAAGAGTGTGTTAGTGTTGTCATAGCAGGATTTTCATCATGTAATATGGCTTAGTGTTCTTTGAACACTTACTATATGCCAGACATAATGTATTTACTTTCCCTAAAGTTATATTTAGGGAAACAAATTTGAGCATGATGGAGATACTTAAATATAAGCAAGCAAGCAAGCAAATACTATTAGACATAATCCTAAACAATCAGTGTTTATTAATTTGTTGAAGGATTCAGAGAGCCACAAATAATTCACTGCTTTACAAGTCACACTGTGATTCCAAAGGGACTGACGGGATTACCCAAAATAAAAATGTTGCACTTTTACAAGTGTAACTCAGGAAGAGTCACTTAAACTCTCAGTGGCTTAGATGTAGTGAGGCAGGCAAAATGCATGTGTAAATAACATCATTGGAAAGGGTTATTAAACAAATGGTGAATAATAGGTATAAAAGCAGATATTCTAGTCCTCCATTTATAGCTGAAGCCTGCAAAAAATAATGGAGGAGATGACATTTAATATATACTTTAAGTTACAAATGAATTTTTTTTTTAAGATTTTAAAGGCAGAGTTATAGAGTTTGGGAGAACAAAAATACACTTTAAGTAATTATCTAGAGAGGTTGGAGTTTATATTTATTTTATAAACCTTTTGAGTTCAACTCATTGTAATAGTTGGATAACAACCAAGAGTTACAGGTGAAAAAAGAATTTTGAGCAAACATCTAGGCCATACTCTGCTTTCGGGAAGAACCACAGTGAATCATCTTCTTAATGCCCCTCCACTGGATTAGTCAGAAGAACCAGTAGAGCACTCCAGGAAATTGTTCTTTAGAGTTGTAGTTATGAACTGTATTTTCTCATCTGTGGCACAGGAAACCACTTCCAAACCCTGGGCCTGAGGTTTCTCATCTTCGACATGAGGATGTTGATTAAGGTGATTCTGAATTTTAGGGTTCTATAATTACTTAGCAAACAAGCCTCCATGTTATTCAAAGATTTAAAGAACTCATGTATAATTGCCCTTCAACTTTAGGGCATATAGGTTTTTATGACTTAGATTTATTTGGCACAGAGGATTAGTTTCTCAAATCTCTTCTTGGGGTGGAGGAAGACCCATGGCCTGGCACATTCTGTGAAGCTAGCTCATGCTCATGCAGTTTGGATATTCTTTGCAAGAAGAAAGCGCAACCAATTAGTGTTATTTACATTAATTTCACTATAAATACTGAGAAATCTTAGGAACTCTTCCCATTCAAATGTCAGTGATTTGAAATGAAAATTCTTTACGTGCAGCCATGAATACTAATGCTTGTACTTAAAAACTCAATTGATAGAATTTGTTTTGATGGTTCTCATTTTATTTCTCCAGTGACATATTTACCATGGAATATAAATTAAAAGCCTGCTTGCACACCAAACCCAGGTCCTTTAGGTGGTTCAGTCAATGAGGTAAGACCTCCCACTGGCTCACAACAGAAAAGTCTGTTCCTTGGTCCAGGTTTTAGAATTTTTAGCTTTCAACTCATCAATAATTTTTTCAATATTCTTAGGCATCATATCCTCATAGTAGTTGTCATTTATTTGAACCATTGGTGCATTTACACAGGTTCCTAAACATTCCACCTCTCTAAAAGTGAAAAGTTTGTCAGGCATAGTCTGTCCAACCCTTATTTCCAGCTATTTTTGAGTGGTCTCCAGGATGCTGTCAGAGGCTTGGAGCATGCAAGGTGTCTTTGTGCAGACCTGAATGTGGTACTTCCCGACTGGCTTTGGCTGTACAATGCATAAAAAGTCACTACTCTATATACTCTTAGCAGAAGCACTTCTAAAACTTTTGCAAGCTTGTTCATAACAGTGATGGACAGGTGGTTACCTGTTCTGCTTCTGGGCTAAATCCAGGACTGGAAGCACTGCTACTGTTTTAAACCCTTCTGGATAGGTTTTCACAATTGTTTCTATCCTTTTCTAGTTTTCTGGTGTGAAATCAAATGGAATATTTGGATTGTTCTCAGGAGTATCTCTGTGAACAAATAGGTGCCTGCAGCACCATTTTGCATAGCTGCATTATGCAATTTCCTTATTTGTCTTCCCCTTGGGGCAGTGAGGCTGGCTGCCCAGGCTTTAGGGAAATGGAGAACATGGTATCCCCCGAGTCCCTCTTTCCTGGCCTTGAGAGGATAAATTTTGAAAGAAAACAGTCCTTCAGTTTTGGAATTGAAAAACTGTCAATTCCTGAGTGCACACCATTCCCAATGCTGCTTTAAGGATTAATTTTTTTTTTTTTTTTTTGAGCAAAACATCTAGGGATCTTTAAAAGTAGTCACACACCAGAGAATCATCAAAATTCAGTTTTTTTCTGCGGTTACTGATCCAGCTTCTCTAGGGTAGAAGAAGGCTGGGAAACCATACCTCCCACCTGTGATTTCTGTGGTCCTTTTAGTTTTTACTGTGCATTTTCTCAATGTCTGATTAAAGACTTTGTTGACTCCTATTTAAAGGGATGTTGGGACAGTGGGCATTGGCTATAACTTGATGTTGGAATCCGTGCATGGGGCAGCAGAGTAGTCAGTAGCCCTCCTCCTGGTGGGATAACTAGAAGGGGTAGGCATGTTATCTGAAGTTTTTGCCCAGTTGTAAGGACAGGGCTTTTCCTTCACTATTTTATATTACAGCTTAGTGATTTTTTTACACCCAGGCTAGTCTGGAAGCATCTTGCTATTTTGTTGTTTATTTTGATTTCTATTGGATTGAGAGACATGCTGAAGTTTTAATTTTTTTTCCTTATGAACAGTTGAGTGTTCATATTTCAGAGTTGTAAAGTTAGAATTTTCATGTGTCCCAGCCAAGCTTATTTAGTCCCATTGCCTTTTGATTTCACTCATGCCAATTATGGAGAGTGCCAGAAGCCAATTTCTTGTTTTTAAAAGCAGTTAGTTGTTTGTCAAAACTGATCATGCCCAGAGCAAGGTCTTCTAATGCAGCTCCAGAAAACTATTGTAGGAAAAAGAACTTGAAAAACTGTTTTGTTTTTGCATTCGATCACTGAATGTTATGAATTAAAGTTCTTTTTATGCCTCAATTTCTTCATTTAGAATATGGAAATGCAGCCCAATACAGAGATAGTGTTGTAATAGGCTATAAATTTAAGCTATTATGGAATCTTGTCAAAACCTTCAGGTATGCTACAAACACACATTTGAAATGATACTTAAGCAAAAATTATCTACAAAGCTCAACTTGAAAAAGCACCACATAAATATATAAATCAATAATCATACCTGAAATATTGTTTTTAAATTTCAGAAGCAAACTGAAGAAAACATTCAAGTATCATAAAGGGAA
>PVKN010045057.1:0-10001 GCA_004027915.1 Capromys pilorides
TCTCTATCTCTATCTCTATCTCTGTCTCTATCTCCAAGATAGGGCCTTGCCACATTGCCCAGGCAGGTCTTGTACTTATGGACTCAGGTGTAACTCTTGCCTCAGCTTTCCAAATTGCTGGAGCTCTAGGTGCCCCACTGCCTGGCTTTTCTTCTCGTTTTTTTCATTGTGCTGTTTGCCTCTTTAATAATTAGCTTATAGAAACTCTATATGATCACCAACATTTCTTTGGTCATTGTGCTTTAGAAACCTTCTTCTATTTTATTAAGCTCTGTAAACTTTGTGTAAGGTGACTTTTACAAAAGGCTTATGCAGTATACTTTTACACATTTATCCTTGCTTTTTTCTAGATAATTTTGCATCTCATTTATATGCTCCTGTTTTAAGTCTTCTTTTTATACTGAAGTCTACAATACAATAATGATAATAACATATTGATTTTTCTGTAGCTTGAGTTATGATTTTTTGCATGGAACAATAACCCTCCAGTCCCACTCAGCAGCCTTCTACTCTGACTTGCAGCGCTTCTCCCTCTTAGACCGCGCTTCCATGTGAATGCGAGTTGGTACCTGAACATTGTCTGTTCCTCTGCCAGTACTTACCTAGGTAATGTACCTTCATAATAGGTCATACTCCTAATTCTTCAGATGGTTCCTGTTATTCTGAGGCATAGAGATGTTAGCCTCTGTGTGCCAATAATGTACTTAAAAATGAACATGTCTGATGAGCTAAATTCACTGATCTTGCTGTGTTCAATGCTTTTTTAGGGGTGGGGTACTTGGGATTGAACTCAGGGCCTTGAAAATGCCAGGCAGGTGTGTATGCCACTGAGCTATCTCCGCAGACCCTCAATGCTCATTAATATGGTGTACTGAGTTCTACAAACTAGGAGAATTCATTTGCTAAGATTGATCTGCAGTCTGTCTGGTTGTGGGGACACATTTTTAAACCTCTTTTTTATTTACATAAAAGCCATGACTTAAGTCAGTTTTATTCTTAAATCTCATCTAAGGTATACAGGCTACGAGACAGTGGTTTGGGAACTTTGCAATTGTAGAAAAATCTCCTGGAGAGAAAGCCACCCCTGCCTAGGATATACTGCTTTTCAGATGCATTTTCCAGAAGCAGCCACCAGAGGGCAGAATGAGCACGAGAGTCCCATAGGTGCGGCAGACAAGTGAGAAGTGTGGCACATTCGGTGTGCTGAGTTGGTACTAACAGTTGGGTAGGTTGTCTTTTTTTTTTTTTTTTAGATATGTTTTCAGCCTTTCGGGATGGAGTTTACTGCTGGCCTTATCTCAGTTGAAATACTTTTCTCTCACACACTGAAAGAGAAACTCACTTCCTAATTGCTGAGATCAAACCTTCGATTTTGTCACAAGGAAATGCTGTTTCATGAAGAAATAGGCCCCCAAAACTCGAGTCTCTTATCAGCGTCGCAGGCTCCCGAGGTCAGGCGAGGCCCCATCTGAACCACGGCAATCTTCTACTAGGTTGCCTTCCTGCTGACCGTGTGCTGTGTTTGTACTGCTGAAGGATCCTATTTATTTGATTGAAAGTTGATGGGTGTGGATTTCCTGACTGGGCTTGATTTGGGAGCAATCGGTTCACTTTGCTTTGTGTTGCCAACACAAACAGCTTGATTTTCTGGAGTACCGAGTTTTCATAAATAGAAAACACCCCACATATTATAATAATTCCCTTTGCCAGAGGAAGGGAGCCAAGGCCCCATGTAGATTTTCCTTGCAGGCTATTCAGAGGAAAGCAGAGCTGTTGAGCGGGCTCTGTGCAGTGCCTGAATGGAGATCCTTCTTGCTTGAAGCACCACAGGCACCTGAGTTCTTTCTGTAATTCACTGAGCGCCATTTGGGAGTGAAGTCATCCAGTACAGCTCAAGAATAAGATTCTCTAAAGGAAAGATAATGAGGCTTCCTATGGATCTCAGGAAATATTATTTTTATTTGTTTCAGAACTTTTTATCAAAGACATCTGGAATTCTTCCCATTTGTCCTCATGGTGAACACTAGTGTGGCTCTTGTGTACCTTCTTCCATAGGGCATCCTCCCCACTGTGTCACCAAGCAACCCAGCTACACTCCTTTCTGTTGACCTTGCCCTTACTGTTGGAATGGTCGGGGTGGCTTTGAATCTTCATGTCCCTGTGGGGCCATAAGGCCATTGAACACAAATAGCATTGGTTGTTGATCACAGAGCTGGGCACAGGGCATAGCTCAACCAGTATTTGCCAAGTTCAGGGATGATCTTCTGTCTCTGGGCCTTCTGGGGACTCTTGGGAAGGCACTTCCAAGCTTTTGCTTTGTCTTAGTGTGACCAGCATGCTGCCTTGACACGAGGCGCTCTAGCCACATAGCTCAGCTCTCCGCTGGCATCTGAATGTATGTTCTTCAGGGCTCTGTAGCATTTGGGAACTGATTTACATAAGCTTAACTCCAGTCTTTTGGGATTTCAGAAAGCTTCTACTTCACCCCCACCCACCACCCCCATTTAACATAATGAATGGCTTTCTTGTGCCTAGAAGTTTAAAGTTTATGTCCTAGGAGGGCACATGAGGGCTCTGGATGGCTCCATCAATAAGTACTTAAATATTTGTTGCATACCTGAATGAATGACTCACAAGGCTAGAAATATCGAACACATCAAATACTGCAGGCGTTGAGTGCTTTGCTAGGTGATTCAGAGCTATGGTAAGTACCTACTTTATAAGGTTTTATTGTGCATAATCTTCAAAAGTTTTTGAGGTAGGTACTCTTGTTAGTCTCACTGTGTAGATAAGAAAACTAAAGTTAAGCAAGTTTAAACAAGTTTCCCATTACCACACAGCTAGGAAGTTTCTGAGCCATGATTTGAACCCAGGCATTTTTTTTTTTTCCAGGTATTTATGTATTTGGTATAGGGTCTCACTATGCAACTCAGACTCACAGTGATCATCCTGTTTTCAGCCTCCCCAGTGCTCAGATTACAAATGTGTGCCACCATACCTGGATTCTGGTTGCTGGCTCAGTGCAGCTGGGGCCAGGGCCAGCACGGTATGCAGTACTGGGGATCGAACCCTAGTCCATGCATTTGCCTAAGCAAGTGCTTAGTCCGCTGAGCTCTCTCATCCACCCTCTTAGAGCACTTTTAAGAAACACTTTTGTGGAATAATATAGGTGCAAAAAATGTGATGCACACTGTGCTTGAATTCCTAGCCCTTCAGATCTCTCTTTAGTAAGGAAAATTCTAGAAGGGACTGAGTTGGATGAAGACCCAACGGGCCTCCCGGAGGCTTCAAAGCCGAGTGGGCTTTCAAGGGGAGATGTGTTCCATGGCTGCAGTGGCTTTCTTCTCATTCCCTCCCCACAGCGTCAGACTTGCCTTTAAGATCCCCAGTTGGGAACAACTTCAACTGGGGGGGGGGTGGCACTGGGGGATGGGATGGAAGCCAGGTTCTGTCCTCCTAAATCTGGCCAGAGCGATAGAAGGCATCTTTGGCCTCAAGAAGTGTAATACAAAGAAAGTCCTAATTGCTACAGCTAAGTAATTAGAAGATCCAACCTATAAATCATAGTGCAGCAACCTCTTTAATTATGTGCACGATTAAGTAGGTGACTAACGTGCGCGCTTACTAGATGAGCATATTGAACGTCCTGTAATGGCAACAAGTTTCAAGCTGATTTATCGTTATTTTGTTTGGTCAGATGATTTTTCCTGCATTTTAATGTGTTTTGTGGTTACATATTTGCTGTGAACAAACAATGCTTTTCCCAGGTAGTGTGCTGTGAAGGGTTGGCTTCGTGGTTTGTTTACTATTGCTCCAAGCCTCTCAGAAATCAAACAACATTATGTACTTATTTTGAAGGAGCTGCACTAAAATCTTAAACAGTTTCCTTAAAGCCCTTCCTTCTCGGCCAGTATGTACACATACAGCAAGATATTTGAGAAATTATCCATTTTCTTGAGTCTCACTTGGACAGCTACATGTACAGTTTTGATAGAAAACTTTAAAAGTGACACAATTCAGCACACCTCCTAACTCTGAGATAGTATCTTCATTGCAAAAAACTGCAACTCACCCTGGTAATGTGATATATGGCCGGCATATCAGACACACCAGTGACATTTAAAATTGTAGTATTAATAATATTATGATGGAAACGTTTAGCCATATACCTTAAAGCTTCTGTTTAGTTAGATTTAATGGTGTAGCAAGACCCTAGGCTTGGGAATCACAGAGGCGTAGGTTCAAGGCCCAGTTCTTTCTCTTAGCTGTGCTGCCTGAGGTAAGTTGTTCAACTTCATTGGAACTGAATTCTGGTAAAACAGAGGAAGCACCCCTACTTTGCAGAGTGGCTCCCAAGATCTCTGCCGTACCAATTTTCCAGTCTACTGCCTTACTTATCATAGCTACTCCATAAATGCTGTTGCTACTGCAATCCAAATATAGCTGGGGTTTCCTGCTCAGAGCATGCAAAGGAAGCCTACGGGACCCCAGAAGCCTGATGATGTGCTGAGCATCCCTGGAGGGCCCTTTCTTACAAGGGCAGCAGGGGACATTGCACTGACACACGATCAAACAGCCGCGGCATCCTTCTTTCCAAAGTGCCCAAATCATTTCTCCCTGTGGCCCCACACTCTGGCCCTCAACCACACCTGACTGCCCCCTGGAGCTGCGCTGTACCCTTATAGCTTCTCCATGCTCTTGCTGCACCCCATCCTACCCTCTGCAGTACCCCGGGCTGGGACTCAGGTGAGCACAAGCAAGTCCAGCTACCACCCACTTTAGGAGGAGTGGTCACACTGCAAAGTCCTCTGTACTACCAAGTGGCCCCTCTACGAGACACGATCATGACAGACACTGCTCAGCAGACAATTGTTAAAAAATAAGTCAGGCTATTGGAGTTTATGCTTTTTGTTTTCAAGTGATTGGAAGATAGGATGAAAGAGCAGGCTACAGGAGGAGGTGGGAGATGCCACGCCAAGTGAACACTTCAGGGGTGTGGGTGCTAAAGTATCCCAGCACACAGAGGAACATGCTAAGCACATGAAGGGGAAGGGGCCAGCCTGTGTGGGTGCCTCTCAGTTCTACACACTTCAATGTGTATTGTTGTTCTCACACACCCTTGGGAGGTGAGAGCCTCAGCATCCTCATCCTACAGGTGAATTAACGGAGGCCTCAAAGAATTGTCTGGGGCCCAAAAGCCAGAGCTTAAATGTAGACAGCCTGGCCCTTGCCTGTCTACTTTTGTGCCAGTGCTTCTCAGTTACCTGGTCATGAGGACGAGGACTCAGGAACTGCTGCAGCAGGGCAGATTGCTTTGCACTGGACAAAGCCTTTCAGAAGAAAAGTGCCAAGGCCCATTGCTATGTGACTATCTCCTAGAGAAAAAATGATGCCACGCTATGAGTGGTCCTTCAGAGACACCAGGGATAGACAGATAGGCAGGCAGGCAGGGAGGCAAGCTGACAGACAGACGGATGGACGGACAGACAGACAGACAGATAGACAAGATGTCAAGCAAGAAGGGGTCAGCCCAGAAGGAGAAGGCAGGGCACTCTCCGCAGCCATGCAGCGTTTCCCACTGGCAGATTCTCTTCTAGATGCACCAATACTAAATCTTCATAGCACAAAATAACCAGCCACCCAGAAAGATGAACTATGAGAAGCGTCCTTACGGTGAGGGGTGAGTAGAGTGGCTGCTTTGTCTTTCCTTTAAACACTGTGCCCTGGAAGCGTGTGGGCCCCACCTTTGTATCGCATCTCTGAGGACTCCCACAGATAGATATCCCAACACTGAAGGTGTGTTAGGAGCGTTGGGAACCTTCTCTGGAGGAGGAATCCGACCCTCTCAGCAGGGCATTGCAGGCAAAAGGGTCAAAATGACCATGTCTGCTAGCTTGGATTTTGTTTTAAGACAGTACAGAAGGATCGGCAGGCTTTCCAAGGTTCTGGCTTAAGGCTGCAGTTTAACGAAATGCCAGTGAAGCTCGGTGACGCTAACTCCGGGACAGCTGCACCCTCGGGGAACCTCTTTGCCCCATGTAGATTGGAATTTTTGCTGTGTTTCTTGGTGGCACTTGAAATAAAAGCCGAGGAATCGTTGCACAAGGTCCATTTTTAAAAAGATTTTCTAAGGCGGTTTTTCATACTCAATGCTAGGCTTTGGATTAGCATCCAAAATGCAGGTTACTTCTTTATGCCTGGCTCTGATTCTGAAGCTATCAAGGGCCACCCGTCCTATTTAGTGTTGAGAATTTCACAGGCAGTAAACAGCATCTGGGGATCCCTCACCTCCTTTGATGTTTAGCATAATTTACAATGAAAGCTTTGGGAGACGTTTAAAACCGTGCAAGGCCCCAAATCATTAAAGGAATGTGGTGCTAGACTTTAAAAATGATAATTGAATGCATTCGACAATAAAGCTGCTGAATCTTAGTGGCCTGTTTGCTAGAGGCTGTTTAGGTGAAACTGAGCTAGATTAAAAAAGAAGAAAAGAACATTGAAGAACTTCTCCAATGAGAAATTATTATACAAACTAAACCTGGTCAGAGATAGGTGAAAAGAAAAGTGGGTTATCTAATGATGCAAAAATGCTAAATGATGAGACAGTAGTTGTTCCGGACACAGTTGCAGTGTGTAATACACCTCTATCCCTGTCCTTTCTGGGCCCCCATGACAATGTTGGGTCACATTTGCATGACCCCTTGTCAGTGGTCTAGACCCCAGCCTCATTAGGGAGAGTTTCAATGATTGTCTGTGAACTAAATGTACATTAAAATAGCTAACTTATGAAGCTTCTAGAATACACAAAAGAACTCAAACACAACAAGAAAGCTCCATGTATTCCTGTTTCATCCCCTGTGCTACTTTTAAAGAAATCCCAGGCATCATAATTAGAAAAACAAGAACATTTTTTTAAAAGCATGTCTTCAATACCATTTTTATATCCAAAATAACAAGCTGGAATTCCTTACTGTAATCATATATTGCATAATTGCTAACATTTCCATTTTTCTCATAAATGTTGTATGTTGTCTTCCTTTTTTGTTTTTGATTTTTGTTTCTTATAAGAGCACATAGTATATTTAATTGACAGATATCAATTAAAAGAGATATCTCTTAAACCTCTTTTTGTTTTTAGATTCCCACTCCATCCTTTTTTCTTGTTTGTTATTTTTGCATTATTACTAATTCATGAATTTAAGTGTGTTTGATGTGTTTCACAGTCATTATGTGTATTGGTGCTCAAATTAGCCCAGGTTGGGCTGCTGGGAGCTTTTTCTCGTTGGCCATTAAGTTCCTTGACAAGACCCCCATACTCTTTGATCAGTGTTGTAGTTCAGGATTTTTGCAAAGGAAACAATACAATATAGGACATGTTTTATAAGATTATTTTATAGTCACCCAAAGAATCATATGTAAGAGTACAAGAAATCTGTCCATACACTAAAGACCAAAGACACAAGCTGAGGGCCTGGATCCTAATATCCTGCATGAGTCCAGCTAAAACCTAGAGCTCATAACAATATCTCCTGGAATCCCACTTCATGGATCTGTGCTGGGAAGGCCCAAAGGTGCGTGGTGAAAGCTAGAAGGTCTATGGCACCGGGATGAAGGGCCTGTACTAATGGGCTGAGGGATCTGCGCAGGAGCCAGGAAGTGATGCTCAAGGTAAGAACGACAGCTCCTCCAAAAAGTGCCATAGCCATCCTCAGCGAGAGTGAGGTCCTGAGCTCCTCCAGCAGTGAGGAAAGCTGAGCGCCCATTGGAAAAGCCAATCTGACAGGTTCTCCGTGAGGCTGAGCAGTGCACCATCTTTCCCTCTGGAGCCAGAAAGTGATGCTCAAGATGAGGACCATAGCTCCCCCAAAGGGACCACAGCTATTCTCAGTGACAACAAAGGTCCTGAGCTCCTCTAGTAACAAAAAAAATCAAGTTCACCAGGAAAGCAGCGTGACAAGTTCCTCCGGCAGGATAGCCAAGCGAGCTAGCAGCTTCCAGCGGTTCCAGCAGCTCCTCCAATCAGCTTCCCTAACAGCCTCTCTACAGCTTTTGCTGTTCTGCCTCTTATGCTGCTGGCGTTAGCCCTAAGGTGGGCCTGGCATACCCAGAACCATGCTGGTTCAGTTCAGCTAGGTGTAACAAGCTGACCACCAGCTAGCAATCCACTGCGGTCACTTCCTTGCTTCTGGTACATCAAGACAGTTCGGGCTGATCTTGCAGGTCTCCTGTGGCCAATGGTTGCACCAGAAAAGCCCTCTCTTTCTTTTAGTGGATGAAATATTTGAAAAACAGTACTTTCAAATTGCTCATGCCAACTAATTGGTCATGATTTCTAGGCCTGTTCAGTGGGAAAGGCTAGGAAAAACTTAAAGTAAAAGATATCTTCTAGTCACACTGATACTTTTAACTCAAGTTCAAAAATCACAAAATTTTTATTTAAAACTTGCTCACAGCATCTATCACCACTTTACATCTATGACTTGGCCGCCATTTTGATCACATGGAACTTATTATCTAGTAGATTCTTCAGGAGGAGCAAACAAGGAGAAGGTTTTGAGTTCTTCTGTCACCATAATAGTTTATCTTTAGTATTTATATTTTAATATAAATTTAACTGGCTACAAAATATAAAATCAACTTTTGAATCTTAGAAATAGTTACATTTTCCTTTGGTATAAAGCTTTATTATCCAAGAATCTAATGGTAACCTATAGTTTTTATAGGTGACTTTGTCTTTTTTTGTCTGGAACCTCAATGGACTTTTATCTTAAATCCGGTAATTTATTAAGACTGCATTCGGGACCAGCAAGATAGCTCAGTGGTCTAAAGCACCTGCTTAGGCAAGCTTAGGTAAGTGTGCAGGGACCAGAGATCAATCCCCAGCACCACATGCCAAGCCAGGCCTACCCACAGGCTGGGCTGAGCCGGCCACAAAAAAAAAAAAAGCAACAACAAAAAAAGTCTGCATTTCGGTGCTGGTTTTTCTGAGTGAATTTCCTTCCTTCTTTGTCTCTTTCCCTCTCTTCTTTCTTTTTGTTCTTTGCTTGGATTTGGTTTCTGCCTTTGATTGGGAAGACTCCTATTATACATATATTAGCTTTTTTTTCCTCCCCACCTACAGCACCTCTTTCTTTTGGATTATTTTATTGCTTTATTTCTTTTAATCATTTTTGGTTCCTTTTGCATTTATTCTAGTAGGGAATTAAGTGTTGCATTCATTCCCTAATGAGCTTCTTACACTTTGTTCTTTTTTTGGAAGTGATTTATTATTTTATTTCAAAATTGTTCCTGACAGCTATAACCTCATTTCTAAATTTTAAACAATTTACCCAGCTTTAACTTGCCCTTAACCACCCAACAGAAAAGTTTAACCATGAGGCATAAAACACAAAGCTAGATTAGTATACTGAGCAGTAAGAGGCTTAAATCAACAGCTTCCGACATTGCCAGTTCTGCCAATAACTCATTGCGATTATGGAATACTGGACTATGCATACAACTACTTTCTCCTAGTTCAATGAGAAGAGATTTTTTTGTACCAACAATCGTTAGAAAAATTATCATGTCTACATCCTGTGCTTTGTATAATTACTACGAAGATAACAACACACATTGTATCAATTATTGGGAATGTACTACTAATGTGTTTTTGAAAATGTCACATTTTTATTTCTTATTAAAAGAAAAAAATAAAGCAAATATATCTTTAAAAAAGCTAATGCCCCCATAGCTTCCTTCTGTTCAGAAATCGCACAGATCTCATAGTTCTGAAAGTTTTAATTGCTGTCAGTCTATGGGAGCACCTGCTACTTGGCTTGATAGATATTCTTCATGGGTTTAGACCTTGCTGCATATTTACTTAACTGTATACATGAGGAAGACTGAGACAATTAAAAACTACCCTGCATATTCTCAGGATACTCTCCAAGTGTAATTCTTCATAGCAGCTCATTTACGCTTAGAAGTGAAGAATAGATGATAAACTGTGTGGTCACCATACT
>PVKN010045058.1:0-10004 GCA_004027915.1 Capromys pilorides
ATATTTGCAGTATGCAATGATTATATTCTTAATGAGGAGTTAGATCATGTACACAGCACATCTTAATTCTTTTAAATCTCCTTCTGCTCTGCTCCCTCCTCCCTCCCTCCTTCTCTTGGTCACCTTCTCTTTTGAAAAAGATCTGTTCCCCTATGTCCTATATCTATCTTGCATTTTCATCTGTATATTTTGCATTTTTCATATAAGAGAAAACATGCGACATTTAAACATGTGTCTGATTTATTTCACTTAACACAGTAGTCTCAAAGCATATCCATTTTCCTCCAAATGAGTCCATTTTATACTTCCCTATGGCAGAGGAGTGCTCATCATGTATAAGTATTATGTTTTCCTTACCCATTCATCTATTGCTGGATACACCTATGATCTATTCTAACTGAAGAAGTTCAGATTTCTACAATACGATCCCATTTAGTCCCATCTGTGGTGGTGATCATTATTACTAATCGTGTAATTATTTAGGCAGCCAAGCATGCTGGAGAGAAAAACATCAAATGGTTCAGATATGTCTGTTCTGATTAACTACTGCAGGATGACAAACCACCCAAAATTCAGAGATTAAAGCAACAATTTGTGGTTGTGTGTCACAGATCTGGAGCTGACTGGGGTCCTCTGGTTGAGTTGGGATTTGGCCTCCTGAAACTGTTCCCGGGGAGCAGGTAGGACCACCATCACCAAGGCTCCATGGAGTGGGGGTCCAAGATGACAGCTCCTTCCCATGACTGACAGTCAAAGTCACATGTTGGTTACCAGCTTAACTGAACCTGGCAATTAGGGTACCTACACATGCTCTTTCCTGGTGAGTGGGTGCCTTCCAAGGAATGTCCCAAGAGCAAGTGCTTCAAAGCCCCACTTATGACCTTGGGGGTCAGGCAGCATCCTGCTTGCTGTAGTCTATTGATGAAAAGTCATAGCCCCAGCTCCAACAAACAGCATGGCAGCTATGTATATAAGGCAAACAGACATGGGTTGCAGGAGGTAGGTATCACTGGGGACCATTACAAAGCTCACTGCCACATTGTCTCTGGAAGATGAGGTATTGGCAGATTTTCCCCTTCTGATTTCCAATATAGTAGTTAAATGCATAATTTCAAGAGACAGAAAGTGCTTTTATGTTCTATCTCACAATGCACTGGTTGTGTAACCCCAAACAAGTGACTTAGTCTCTCTGAATTAGTGGTACCAACCTTAAGTGAGATAATGTATAAGATCATTTGAAGTGTCCTGGGCATGCTAAATGCTCCATATAGGCAACCTGATTCTACTATTATTACAAACTGAAATGATTTTTAAATTGTTTCAAGTCCACGTTACTTTTATGATAAAATAATAATTTTCAAAGCCGAAAAAGGAAATAGAGCTAAGACAAAAACTCACAATCCTGAATCTGTTCTCTGTCTCATAGTCCAGTTGCTTCCTCTATGAAACCTGCAAGGGTCCCTCAGTCCTCAGAGATGCACAGCACAGTTCTGCAGACCTTGGCTGTCTCTCTGGAGCAGACCATTGATGGTGTGATTCTTCAGCCACTCCCCAAATCCTCTCAGGATAGAGTACAGCAAGGTGCAAAACACAGGAAACGAATTCTCCTAAGAATATAACCAAGAAGATTTGCAACCACAAAACATGGTCTTTCTATTACCCAGCATCTTAAACTTGTCTCATAGCACCATCGACAGAAAAGATTTGCTGTTTAGAAACACTGACATTCTGATGTGATGCTCACTAGGGCTGGCTTGGGTGGGACTGGATGAATTTCTTCAAGCAGAGTCCCAGGGCCAGATTGTTGGAGAGAAAAGCTGTGAAATGCAATTTCAGACGACAATAGCTTGGGTTTCTTAGTTTGCTCTCCCTTTATAAGTACACATAGACCTTGTCAACACTGCTCTTTCTCTTTGGGGAAAAATGTGCCAGTGTGGAAAAGAAAAGACTTTTTTTTTTTTTTTTTTTTTCTGCGAGGAGTTATAGCAAATGTCAAATCTTAAGAGTTAAAATCTCTGCCATCTCATTTCTTTTCTGAAGAATCAATACACAGGCTTCAGCCATTCCCCTTTGGCTCTCTCTAGCTTAAAGCTCTCTCTCCTACCCCAGGACACCCTAAGTGATCTCGATTTTGCCTTGGGGATCTACCTGCACAAAGGAAACACTTGGAGTCTGTGGGTTAGTTTCTCAAGAGAGGCAATTACTAGAAACCTCAGGAAATGTCAAATATGAATACTTGGCAATTTCATTTGGGGCTAATGACTTGCCTGACTGAAAGGATTAATTAGGTGGGCCTAGAATATTTTTGAAAAATTGCGATATGGTGAATTTTTAGCAACACATTTGAAACAGGGTTCATAGGGGGAGGAAGACAGAGCAGTAATCACTCTCTGCAGAACACAGAGCATTTTTTTCTGGAACGATCTTTAATTTTAGCCCTTTCTGCCTCTTGATAAGATTAGATGCAGGCACATGAGAGGAAGTGTAGATTTTGCTTCATAGAGAGAACAAAAAGAGGGTCTGATCAGGGGTGGCACCTCTTAAGTCTAAAGAACGGGAATCACTTTTCTGTAGCTGAGAACTCTTTCCTATGACCAAGAATAAACAAAACAGAGTTATACAGTCACAAAGAGCTGGAATCACCATCTGGCTTCCCCACTTGCCTAGTTTGTGACTTGGAGCAAATTAGATAAAAACACACATGTTCACCTGTAAAATTGGAAATATTCCATTCCTTTTCATCCTGTGAACATAGTAAGCCCATTACCACCCCAAGACCTCTACACACGCCCTTTCCACTTCTTAGAGTCCTCTGCATCATGGCAGATCCATTCTCCTTTCCCAGGATTTAATTTAGCTGTTGATGTATGATCTAAAGAAATTCTTCTCCATCAAACAGGCTCCTCCCTGGATTTGATTCTTCATGTGATTATCTGAAATTCTCTTTGCATTTGTGTGTGTGTATTCATTTTGTCCTCTAAAAACCCTATGATCAAAAGGAATTTATCCAATTTTCTATTCCCAATGTCTCTAATGATGCTATGTGCAGTGCCTGGGATAGGTAATGCCCAACTAATATTTGCTGAAGGAATGGATTATCGTTCTCATTCTAGGTGAATGACATTTTCAGAGTACTTACCGTGTGCCTTCCCATTTGCAAAAATTATCTCAATTTTTGTCTCCTTCAGAATAACCTTAATAGATAGTCATTCTTATTACTCCCATTTATAAAGAAGAAAACTGAGGCATAGAAAGATTGAATAAACTTATTCAAAAGCAAAGAATGAGCAAGTAGTGGAGCCAGAGTAAAGCCCAGCCAGCTCCAGACTTCACACTTGGTCCCTGGACTCGCATACAGTTGGCACAACAGAGAGTTTCAGAGCCAGTTTTCCAGCCTCATTTCCAAGAAGCCATGACTGCGCTTGATAAGATCTGACACAAGTAGCACTGAGCACCAGAGCTCAGCCCAAACCCTCTTTGGATGGCTTCCCCTTCACCCTATCAACTCAAAACAGAAATTCTGCTCTCACTGTGTAGGATGTTCATCTCTTCATGTGTAGCCACTTACATGCCATTCTTGCATACCTTTAGAAGAGACATCAGATATCTGCAACACCAATTTGTATCCACCTTCAGCCCATGCACAGATCTTTGCCCACAAAAGTTAGAAATTAAATACTTTCTTAAAGGATTTCTTAAAGGATGAATAATACATTTTGAAATGCTTTGTAACAGAATATAGCAACACCTTTTAATAAAAAAGAATCAGTAAATGCAAAAGTGCTTATAGAGCAACTAGAAATCAATATAAATGTCCCTTGCCTTAATAAACCCAGTGCTTTCATACTTTCCCTCTCAGGGTCTTTGCACATGCTGTTATTTCCTTTGATGAAAACACTCCAGCCTACTCCTTTTGCCTGTTTTTTTGTCCTCAACTTCAACTCAAGCCTAACTCCCTCCCTAACATTATTATGGCTTGAGGTTGTGCCTTTACATCTTTAGTTCTTCTGTCAGAGTGCTGCTTCTCTAGTACACTATAAGCTCTAAGAAGGCAGAATTGACAATGTTTGTTTGGTTCCCTGTCTCTTCCCAGGGCACATACCCAAGTAAGTAACCAAAACCATTGCTGAATGCACAAGTAAACTTTAAATGTTGCTTTTATAAATTCCCAACGTGACTACAATATATTCTGGAGGTTTAAATTTTTGAAATGTTATTATAGAACCAGGAAGATGCTCTTCTAAGTTCAAGGTTCTGAGTTCAATCCCCAGTACACACACAAAAAAAATGTTGTTACAATATAAAACACAGTGTCACTCAACCCCCTCAAAATACTCTCCTTCACTTAACATACACCTATTCCATCATTCTTGCTACTTTCTAAAAGAGTTCTGGAGCTCCTCTCTCATGAATGTCTTTATAAGGTGCCATCAAAAGCATGGTGAATGTAACTACTTCATGACATTCAACGGAAAGGCAGAGTAATAAAAGCATGACAATGTGTCCACATCCACCTTATTCACCAGATCTGGCACTGTGTGGCTTTTGACTCCAAAGTAAAAATGATCAGGAAAGGCAAATGTTTTTAGTTGATTCAAGACATCAAGGCAGCCCCAGTAGTGCAACTAAAGACACTCATGAAAGAGGACTTCCAGAACTGCTTCAGAAAGAGGAAAGAACAATGAGATGAGTATATTTGAAGTCAGAGATACACCGAGGGATTAATGGCATTGCGCTCTTTACTGTAACAAATTTTAAGAAAGTGGATATCATAGTTTTCTGTCATATATAATATTCTACTGTTAATATAAATGAATAGCACCACTTTCCAGTTAATTCTCCATAGCTAAGGAAGGTGAAAATGCATGAACCATAATAAATACACTTTTATATATAGACTGCCCTACAGAACTCTGGAGAATCATTTTGTGATTACTAATTATAGTGGTCCAAAATAACAAAATCTTGGAAGCAATTTAAATGTACTCTATGCATTGCAGTTTATGTAATAAATTATACATAATTTATATACAATTGAAATCCATACAGTTCATAGAGTACTATATAGTCATTAAAATGAATAAGCTAGATGCATATATCAAAATAACTACTAGGTCTCAAAGAAACAATGTTGAATAACAACAGCAGCATTTGGAATAGTGAGCTCAAAAGTGGCCCCAGACAGCCCATAGCCCACAGCCTGTAGTCACCCCTATTGAAGCCCAGAGCCTGTAGTCAGCCCTATTGATAGAGAGGAGGGGAAAAGCAAAAAGAGTACAAATGGTCCTGTTTCAGGGGGGCTCCAACTATATATATATATATATATATATATATATATATATATATATATATATATGTTAAAAAGTGCTGAAGCAAATCTAGCAAAATGTTCCAATCTGTTTACTCTGAGTGATGAATGCATCAGGTGTGTGGGTGTGTTTATGACAGACATGTTTGTATGTGAACTACTGTGTTACACTTAAGCCAATGCTGAGAAAGGTACCAGGCAGTGGAGGGGGTAGGATGGAGAAAGATGCATTTCTGGCTGGGCACCAGGCCTCAGACAAGGGACTTGTGCTCTCTGAGACCCCTGTTGTAAAGCACCATTAACAAGGTCCAAAGTTCAGGGTTGCTTGTGAGAATGACTGAGAATTAAGACGTAGAATAACTTTCAGATAATATCTTCTGGCCTTCCAATTTCAGGTGAACCCTAAGTGAATTTGTGATTGTGTCTTATCTGGGGCGACACTTGATTTAAAACCAATCAGGAACTGTGTGAATACATTTTTAACTAAAATTTGGCTTGAGAAAAAGAATGCATTACTACCGTTTGTGTAAAAAAATTATTTATGTACATATATGACATAAAGACATATATACACATAGATTATTTGTTGACTATGATTGCCCTGAGGCAAACACAGAGAAAAAAATAATGTGAATGGTACTGTTTCGGGAGGGCTCAACTGTATCTATAGTGTCATTCCTTGTTTAAACAAGCTGACGAAAGGGCCAGCCAAATAGCTCAGTGGATTAAAGCACTACAAGCAGGCACAAGGACCGTAGGTTTAATAACCAGGCCTGCTGTGTGAGCCCCATCCCTGGTGCATGCTGAGACAGCAACTGAGACTAGGCATGATGGTGCACACCTGTAATCCCAGCTCTTGGGAGGCTGTAAACAGGTGGATCACTATGAGTCCAATCTAGTAGTGAGACCCTGTACACCCTGTAGACCCTTCCCTAAAATACAAAAATAAATAAATTAACATAATTAAACCATAAAAATAAAAAGCTGGGGAGATAGCTCAGTGGTCTAAGCACCTGGATGGCAAGTGCAGGACCCAGATTTGATCCCCAGTGCCACATGCCATACTGGCCCTGGAACCTCAGGTGCACCATGCTGGTCACCAAAACCAGGTATGGTGAAACATGCCTGTACTCCCAATGCTGGGGAGGCTGAGGGAGAAGGATCACTAGGGGTCCAAGCTGCATAATGAGCCCTGTACCAAATAAATAAATAAATAAACAAACAAATTTTGAAAGAGCTGAAGCAAATCTAGCAAAACATGCAAATTTGTTTAATCTGAGTGATAAGTGCACCAGGGCCCCCTTGAAAGTCAGATGTTTGGAAAACAAGAGTGGAAGAGAAATCTACATTTTTCTGCTCTTATTTCTAATTTTGCACCATGCTTGCAGATTACCTAGTCCAAACATCAATCTAATTCATTTTTAAATTAATCTGAAAGTCATGATCACCTCTTCCTCAATTCTAAATCTACTTAAAAAGGAAAGGCTTAACAATCTAAGTTCTAAACAGATTCTTGAGGTTACAGAGTCCAGGCTCCTCTCTGAAACCATGTAGCAGAATAAAGCCCCTCAGCCTCATATTCTTCACATAGCCAGGCCAAAAGCAGAGGATGGCATCTGGGATCCTGAATCCATGTTTGGTTTCTGTCACTGTGACTTTGAACTGTGTGACACTAAGTAAGTCCCTTAAGTTCTTGGATCTCGATTTTGTTTTTTAAGTTGTGTGGGAACAAATAAACCATTTTAAAATTATGAGGTGTGATCTATAATGAATAGGATGTCCCTCAAAAACAAGAATTTCATCCTTTGACCTACATGAGAGTGTCCTGATACACATGCCCAAGGCACCCTTCTTGATGTGAACAACAAAGTCGTCTTTGCTTCAAAGATAAACGCAGTTCTCTTCTCTCCCACAGCAAATATCTTGACAGTGATCATCCTCTCTCAGCTGGTGGCTAGAAGACAGAAGTCCTCCTACAACTATCTCTTGGCACTCGCTGCTGCTGACATCCTGGTCCTCTTTTTCATTGTGTTTGTGGACTTCCTATTAGAAGACTTCATCCTGAACATGCAGATGCCTCCAGTTCCTGACAAGATCATAGAGGTGCTGGAGTTCTCATCCATCCACACCTCCATTTGGATCACGGTCCCCTTAACCATTGACAGGTATATTGCTGTCTGCCACCCTCTCAAATACCACACAGTCTCATACCCAGCCCGCACCCGGAAGGTGATTGTCAGTGTTTACATCACCTGCTTCCTGACCAGCATCCCCTACTACTGGTGGCCCAATATTTGGACTGAAGACTACATCAGCACCTCTCTGCATCATGTTCTGGTCTGGGTCCACTGCTTCACAGTGTATCTGGTGCCCTGCTCTATCTTCTTCATATTGAACTCTATCATTGTATACAAACTTAGGAGGAAGAGCAATTTCCGTCTCCGGGGCTACTCCACAGGCAAAACTACTGCTATCTTGTTCACCATCACCTCTATCTTTGCCACTCTTTGGGCACCCCGCATCATTATGATCCTCTATCACCTCTATGGGGCACCGATCCAGAACCGCTGGATGCTGCACATTATGTCTGATGTTGCCAACATGCTGGCCCTTCTGAACACAGCCATCAACTTCTTCCTCTACTGTTTCATCAGTAAGCGGTTCCGCACCATGGCAGCTGCCACACTCAAGGCCTTCTTCAAGTGCCAGAAGCAGCCTGTACAGTTCTACACCAATCACAACTTTTCCATAACAAGTAGCCCCTGGATTTCACCAGCAAACTCACACTGTATCAAGATGCTGGTGTATCAGTATGACAAAAATGGGAAACCTATAAAGGTATCCCCTTGACCCCATGGGTTGGGCACCTAGTGCCTCTGTGTTATTCATTTCCAGATGGGAAGCCACCCCATCTTGTGGCTGAACAGGTCTTCTTAAGAGTGCTCACTTCATTTCCTATCTCCACAGATTGAGCAACTCTCAGATGGTAGATGACAAAAACGGAAGAGAAGAAAGGAAAGCGTGAATCTTGTTCTATTTATGTATTCCTTTTCACAAAATCATGCTGACAACAAAAGTTCCTACCAGTTGGAAGATGCTGTTGAGGGTCATAATGTCATCGTCCTGTGACCAGTAAGAGCACACAATAGAGGAATAGTCTGTGACTTAGCATGGGCTCATATACAGTGACTGGGAACTGCTCATTTATGGGATACACCAAGTCACAGTACCACATAGCTGAAGCCACACTCCTCTTCCAAGAGCTGATGTAATTTATTGCTTCCCTGTGCCATTTCCAACATCTAAGAATATTGACTGATCAGGGATTTTTCCAAGGTGCCCTTTGTCCTAGAAGGAGCTGTGGCCTTGAAGTGGCCCTGGCACCCCTGGATAAAGAATGACATAACATGGAAAGGGGATGTATTGAATCTCACCAAAACTTTGGCCAGAGCTTCTCTGGGGAGGCTCCATACCAACATAGCTATGACTCTTAGGTCGAAAATGTGATTTTCTATTTGCCATAATGTGTAGATTTTATCTGTCTCCTCCAAAATAAAGACCCTGCCTAGTGCATGTGAAGAAAGGAGGAATTATTGAGCCCAGAAAAACAAAAAAATGAAGCCCACTCTTGCCATTGTTTCAATCCATCCCTGTGTGGCTGTATACAATCCCCATATTCAAAATCACTTCTTAATGTGACACCACAGAGCATCCTAGAGAAGCCTTTTATGTGTACACTCACCAATCCTGCCTCCTTGCTTGCTGAAGTCCTTTGTTTTATTCAAAGGACTTCCTAACCAAATGTAATATTCAAGGGTCAGGGACATCAGCTCTCTGGATACGAAAGGATACATTCTCAATTCCTGTCCACAGACCAGCTGGCATTAACGCGAGAACACAAATGCAGACACAAGTGATATGGAAAGGGGTGGGTGCTGCTCCAATTGTCCACCTGTCCTGTGACACACATGACACAGAAGGCTAGTGCCACTTCTCAGTGAAGCAGTTTAATCCAGATCCTTTGGAAAATGATAAAATATAAATGTTTTTCTTTTCCTCTTTAGCTGACAAAAAAAGTTCTAAGACAAGAAAAGTTTGAGGATCCAACTAAGAAGGGCTTCCCCGTGGCTTTCCATTCATGTGTACACACCTTACACATGTACATTTGATTCTATGAGACCCTTCTGTGTCTAGTGATGTGTTTCGGAAGGGATGTCTGGGATGGAGTTCCTTTTATTTTGCATTTTTAAAATTTCTCTTCCAGAATCTCAGTATTAAAACTCAACCCGGTATTGGAAGAAATTTTCCAGGCTGATTTTGGTGTTGCATGTTATTTTTGGGGTCCAATAAACAGCAGACAGTCCACCTGAGACATGTGTTTCCTTAAGTTTGATTTTACTACATTTTGTTCAGAAACTGAAAGATATGTCTTTAACCTTTTATGAGAGTTTGTAATAAGTAAATGGAGGGAAAAAAAGACCTCAGGGCCGCAAAAATCCTAAATTTTAGCTAGTATTTATTCAATTTAATTCTGGGCCCTATGCATCCTGATGATCCTAACTCCTACTTGTTTTAAGTGATTGCAGTCAAAGGTTAGATTCTAAAGTTATTATGAAAGAAAAATGCTGACAGAGCCAAAGCTATCTGTGCAGTCTTCAGTAAAGAACCATGTCAGAGATAACTATCCCTTTAAAAA
>PVKN010045059.1:0-10000 GCA_004027915.1 Capromys pilorides
GCAGAGCTAGATTAGTATGATGAGCTATAAGAGGCTTATACCAACAGCCTCCAACACTGCCTGTTTCACCGGTAACCCACTGCAATTATGAAATGTTGGACTACGTATACAACTACTCCCTCTTTGTACAAAGAGAAATTTTTTTTTCTTTTTTTCCTCCCCTACTAATATGGATTAGAAAATTTATCATGTCTACACCCTGTGCTCTGTGTAACTACTATGAGAACAATAATATTCAATGTGTCAATTATTATGAATACACTACTAATGTGTTTTGAAACTATCATATTGTTATCTCTTATTAAAAATTAAAAAAATAAAGTAAGAAAAGAAAGATATACAATTTTGCTAGTAATTGCAGAAATGTAAATGAAAGCCACATTGAGATAATCAAGAATCAATAAAGCATGGAAGATGAAAAAAATACTGTATCTTCTCAAATTCCTACCCAGTCTACATAAGGAAATACTTGAAAGAATTTCATAAAATAATGATTGTACTATGTACAAACGATAGTACAAATGTATCAAATGATATAATTTAAAAATCCATAGCATGAGGCTGGCCTGATAGCTCAAGGGACTAAAGTGCCTGCTTAGGCAGAGTGCAGGGGCTGGATTTGATCCCCAGTGCGCCTATAGTGAGACCCTGTAGACCCTGTCCATAGCATCATGGACTTGAAATTATTAGTGCTCATTCTGAGGAGTAGACAAGATGGAAAATCTAAGTGGACCTACCAAGAAACCTCTTGCACTTCAGTGCTGTGATACCTGGAGCAATTACATTCATGAAAAGTGCAATGGAACACCTATCTCTGACAAAACAAAACCAAAAAGGAGATATAAATAAAGGACCATTTTGTAGTGAAAAAATATATATATACAAGATAGTTAGGATAGATATACAGCTACCTTCTCTTAGTTCAATGAAAAGTTTCTACTAACAGTGTTTAAACCAGATATCATGTCTGCATCTTGTCCTCCGAATAACTACTACAAAGACAACATTATGCAATGTGTTAATTATTGTGACTCTCCTACCAATCTGTTTTGAAACTGCTTCATTGCTATTTTGTCTTTTTTTCTCATTGAAATGAATAAAATTTAAAAAAAAAAAGTGCAAAGAAAAGGGGAAGCCAGTGGAGGTGAGATGAGTTACCTCCACTGTGATGGTATCTGTTGTGGGCTTGCTAGGGGCAGATAAATTGAAACAACAAAGGACACTGGCAGGTCTCTACTCATATCACTCATGTCTGATGCAAGTTCAGAAGGAACCTATATGACTCACTCCTGGCTCCTTTGTTCTTCTATTTGTTCACAGCAGTCATGAGCCTGTATTCCTTCTTTTCCACGATGGAAAATTTGTACACTGAATGATTTATTTAGGAAGATGGAATTTAAAGTGGCTAACAGAAGGAAAAAAAAATATATTAGCAGGCAGAATAAAGAGGAGAAGGCAAATCTACAATAGAAAAAAAAAAAAACAACAATTACTGTTTTCCTTTTTTAAATTGTATTTAACCATTTTCCCCAAATTTAAAAGTTCATTATATTTATTTGTCATCAGGGTAATTATTCTACACTTGTTGCTAAGTCTGTGGCCTGCTGTCTGATGAACAGATTCATTAAGTTCATTTCTAATCTCTGTCTTCTAAATTCAATAAGCACTATAAAATTTCTTTCCTTGTATGGGAATTCTAAGGTCTTTTTTTCTTTCCCCTCAACAGCTTGAATTCCTGTATTCTGATTAAGATAGATGAAGTATTTGCATCCTATCCATATTCATAATCCTCTTTCAGAGTCAACTTAAAATACCATGTTCGTTGCCCAGGCAGACACGGGCAATGTGTTAGATGGCTCCGCAGCTTTCTGTTTAGATGGATAAGGACCCATCCCTTTGTAAATCCAGCAGAAGAGGTGGTCGCTAGGTGAATTCAGGCTGTTAGGGAACCAGAACCATCACTGTGTCTTTTGTGTGTGACACAAACTGTAATTAATGATCCCCCTCTTTTTTTTTGCCAGAGGAAGAAGAAGAAAAAAAAAAAGATGTGCAGTTGACAGACATCTTATTAATAGTTTCTGCCAACTTGCCATGCATAAAAGGTTTTATTGGTTGCAATGCCAGTGTAAGAAAAAGTTCTTTTTGATGAAATGTTCAAGATGGTTGTTTTATGGATGAAAAATGAAGGCAATCTGTCTACCGCCACCGAAAGTTTGGGTTTCAATAATAAAATTAAAGCAATTGTGACATTTCCTATTGTGTTATTTAACCATCTGCTTCCTACTGGTACAATCAATGGTGGCGTTACCTAGCTCCTCTCTATTGAACAAGATGACCTGCCAATATTGTGTCTCATGGTTAATTTACGAGGAAGATTTATCATTGATAAAAGTGTTTGCACATTTGGTGACTGCTATTCTTCCCATGAAAGGAAATTCTTTCATCTCGCGTTGGAGAGTTGAATATTCAGCCTAACAAACATCAACGGACATTTGTCCTTCCTCAACAACTAGAAGTGGAAATACTATACTGGGACTCATTGAGCAATTTAAGCAACGACAAACTCTCCTCAGGTGTGTCCCGTGCGATGTTCAGTCACTCTCTCTTCTTTTCTTGCTTAGCTTTCATTAAAAACACATCTTCTGATATGTTTGCTTATCAGAACATTAAATTTGGTCACCTGAGTTAGACATTTTCCCCTTTAAAATTGTTTCCAGCAAGTTTTTCCTTTGAGGTGAGCTGCTCCGTCAATGATTTCCACTCATCAATTAAGAAGGGGGAAAGTGCACTGTACCACATGGATTGACAATAAAGTAGGGAAGTGACTTTGCCCCAGCTTCCTTAATCCTCCTCTACAAAGGGACGAGAGGAGGGATGTTCAATATTTTAATAAGTCTTTCGGTTTTGTTGCAGTCCAAATGCAATTTAATTAGAAATGTGAAACCTGAGATACTAAAGTATTCGAAATATTGGCAAACATGCAAAAACACTTGCTTTGTTCTGCATGTAAAAATCAGTGTTAATTTAAATAATGCTTCGTATCAACCTATATATTTTTGAACTTTAATTTTTAAAAGTCTTAAATTGTTCATATTTGGGCAGGGAAAAAAAAAGACAGCTGAGAATGTTTTCTTTACACATTGATCTTCAAGCAGTCATTGCCTTTCTCTGGGAATTTTCGTGTAAGCTCCCTTATTGAGAATATGCTAATGGCATCCACCATGATTACTGATTTTCTTTGAATCGTTATTCCTCTGTGGGCAAAGTAATCAGAAGGGGAGAACAGGAGATTTCCTTCTCACTTGTGTGCCTTGTCCAACCATCTGCTCTTATCCTGTTTCATTTGAATAAGATCTGCAGTTTTCAGACTTTTCGCTTTGATATTCTAAGGTGGTTGAAAGCTGGAAAGGAGTTAATAGTTATCTACGTTACAAATGTCGTTGTCTCGTGCATTCTAAGTGTGAACTTTCCTGCCCAGGGTTTACACGGGCAGATTAATTTTATTAAGTAAAAGATGATAATGTAGGTTAGCAACTTCATTATTTGGAATGTGTCAGTTCTGAGTACTTTTTTATTAATGCCTTGAGTAGACATCGGGGGAAAAAATAATTGACATACTAAAACAAAATATCCATGGTGAAAAAACAGGTTACATTGGAGAGACAGAAAGAAATGATTTGTAGAAAAGTGATGATCTTTTTCTAGTAAGATGTGTAGATGTCTTGATAAGAAGAGTGAACTGTAAGTCTTCTGAGTGTTGGCCATCAAAATGCTGTGTGCTTGGGGAGGGCTGTAGTGATCCATCGCTGAGACTTAAGGGAGCAGGGTTTCTCGTGGATCATGATTTCAGAGGGTTAAGTCCATGGTCATCTGGTTCTAAGGCAGAAATATGACGAAGAGTGTAGAGGAGCAAAACAGTGTAGCTCCTGACATCTGAGGAGGAGAGAGCAGGAGAGCCCAAGAAGAAGGTCCATGAGCGATGTAGAGTTTCCAAGGTCATGGCCCCATAGTCCACCAAAGCGCACCCAGGAACATGCTTTATTAACCTGCTAGAGGTCTGTAAAAGCCAAACAAACTGAAACCCGAGATTAACCATCACAAGGAATTGCTTAGTTTCTCAAGGTTCTGCTTTTTCACTGGTGACATGAAATGAATATGAGAGATGATATTTAAGGTTTTCTCCATCAGTAAAATTAGTTACTCTATGATATATTTCCATAAAACGTATTACAGACCATGGAAAAGTTACTCCGCATCTTGGCTTTTGCGAGGGCATTTGATCCCGCCCTGGGAAAAGCTAGTCCAAAATAAACTGTCCATCTCTCAAACTCTTAATTTTGCTTTTTAAGAAATAAACATATATCAGATTTTAGTTTAGTTGCTCTATTCCTTTAGTTTACTGCAATGAGTACATTGCTAGGAATGTTATACACGTCTTATTGGACAGTGAGGGAAAATCAGCATTATTCCGGAGCTCCTGGCAAGACAGAACCAGTTTAATTTGAAGAACTGGCATTTAGATAGGAGAGTTTATGGAACGTGACACTATTAGGTTACTGAACATTGTCAAAACATGGAGACAAGACTTGGTAATGTTGACACTCCAGTGTTCAGCTGTTTTAAGAGCGAAGCCAGCTATTAATGTTAAAATTGTTTGAGAAAGTGTCTCTATTTGTCACACTCACTCAATAACTCCTTCTGTTTTCTCCACAGTGAGAATCTGAATGAGAATAACCCAGAAGTCTCCACATTTTAAACACTTGGAAGGCCTCTCTGCGAAAATGTTATGGGAATTTTGAACAAGTGTGATAACAATGACGGACCTAAACTTCTGATGAGAATGTTGGTTTGTGATATGAGTGACCACCAACCGCTCCTTCCTGCCTTGGAAATGTGATTCTTCTTGGCTTTTGAATTTTCTTTGGCAACCATTACTGACTTGTGTTTTGATTTCTGATCATTCTGGCATATCACAAACCCAATGACAGAGCCAAGACTTAAATAGAAATTACTTCACTGGTGTGTTTCAGCTGACCAAAGACAAACTCTCGCCCAAAATAACCTCCACTCCCTTCCTTCCCCGTGTTCCAACAAAGGGAAGAAACTTAGAGGCGCTCTTTCTTCTTTTTGATGTATTATACAAATAAAATACTTGGGAGAAATATGACTAATAATAGGTGAGCACAAATATATCTTAATATTTTATGAGAAAAGATTTCAAGGATCTAAAATTAAATATAGGCAGGTAGCCAATGATGAATGGAGACAAACATTTACTGCAAGGACAGGCTCATGTTGATGGATAGCAAATATTCTTTCCAAATAGTCTTTTACCTTTTGACTACTGGATTACCCTGCATTGTCCCTATGCCACGGGGCGCAATGTGGTACCGCATCTCCTGAGCGCTCGTCCTGTGCATTTAGGCTTTTAGACACGTTCCATCTGTTTATTACTTCCTGAAATCTTTTTTATGCTGAGGACTGAGGTCTCTGCCTCTTTTACTTTATAGAGCTGTGTAACAATTAGATGCAAGAAGTCCTGACTACCACTACATTTTTTTTTTTTTTTTAGGAAATTAAGCTTTATTCCTTTTAAGAGTGCTGGTTGATCACTTCCATGTCTTTATATATTAATGACTAGATATAAAAATCTACCTTCATGCTAGATACCAGCAGAAGTCCTAATCTAGGGCCCTTTCAGCATTATATTCTGCCTTATTCCCAAGCAAATGGCCTTTCTGTTCTGCTTCTGGGTAGACGAAGAAGTCCAGAAAGGAAGCGCATCCACCAGTCCCTACATAGGCACGTTTCAGACTGACGTCAGCGCCGTGCTGCACACCAGCAGATCAGCACAGGATGTGCATGGCAATACTAAATGCCAGGCTGTCTAAGACTTCTCCCTCAGCGCAGAATATTGAACATTACGTACAATTTTGAGGATGAGTTTAGTCACTTGAATTCAGTTTTTCCCAGTTTAGAAATGAAACATTCTTAATTTAAATTTAAAATATTGCACAGTGATGATTTTAAGCCATTAGAAACACATTGGTACTTAGGAAGGCGAGGCCCAAGTATTCTCACTTCTAATGCACTTTTTCTTAGAGATAATCTAAGTATTTCCAGGTTTATTACATGTTTTATTCCCATGTGGCTGCTGTCAATCGGCTGTCATTATCAGAATGAAGGTCTTCATGTTTAATTGAATTTTGATCTTACAGAACACACAAAACTAAAATTGATATTTAAAGCGAATAGAATTCAAAGTGCTCATCATACATTTGGTCATGCATGTTGTCCATGTAAAGACACTTTCTCTTTATATTCAACATTTAACTCCATTTGTTTGCTTTTTTTTTTTTTTTTTTTTTTTTTTTTTTTTTTTTTTTTTTTTTTTTTTTTTTTTTTTTTTTGTATTTTAAGGAAGGATCTACAGGGTGTTCAGGGTCTCACTACCAGATTGGACTTGTACTGATCTGCCTGTTTACAGCCTCTCAAGAGCTGGGATTACAGGCGTGCACCATCACAGTCTTAATTGTCTTCTCAGCATGGCCCAGGTGTAGGGCTGGCATGGCAGGCCTGGGGATTGAACCTCTAGCCCCTGCACCTGCTTGCAGGTGCTTTAATCCACTGAGCTATTTGGCCAGCCCTTATTTGAATTTTTGTTCTTTGTTATTAATTCAGTCCATATCATAAATGAGAAGTTTCAACATTTTAGGCTAAAGAAAATCAAAATATTAAATTGGAAAAAGAATGAAAAACTACTAGAGAATTGGAAGCTTTAACTTCCCACTAGAAGCCTTTGTAATCAATGTGTATGCTTTTTTTTTCCAAATAACAAGGAGGTTTCTTTTCCTTTGGGTGAAGTCCCAGGAGCAGGTAGTCTAGGGTGCAGCGCGGCGTGGCTGCAGGGGGCTCGGGACTGCTCATTGCACTCCTCACGGTCCCCCCTTGTCTTGGGCTTGGTGGTGCAGCTTTCCCATCCACACCCCTTTGGCCAACAGCAGCCCCCAGACAGGATGGACTGGCATTTTGAGGGCACCTTACTGCACAGAATGAATACACAGAGTTCTGGCTTTAAGGAAGAGGAAGAGGAAGGATAAGCAGGTGAGTGGCCTGAAGTGGGAATCGTCTATGCTCCACGCCCAAGTTAAATTTTCTCTTCTTCCTTCCCTTCCTCCTTGCCCTTTTGCCCTTTTCCCTTCCCTCTTTTCCTTCCTTCCCTTCTCCTCTCCTTCTCTTTCCATTTCTCCTCCCCCTTCCCCTTCCTCTTCCTTCCTTCTCTTCTTCCTTCTTTCCCTCCTTGCTTCCCCCCTTTAAGAGATAGGCTCTTGCTATGTTGCCCAGGCCGACCTTGAACTTCTGGGCTCAGGCAGTCCTCCTGTCCCAGCTTCAAGAGGCCGGACCCACTGGTAGGCGCCATCTTTCTTCCATGCTCACCACTTGTCTTCCTTCCCGCTTTCATTTCAATATAATTTGCTGTTTCTTTCTGTTTCAGTTTAAAATATTAAGTCCCCTTCTCTTTTAATTTTGAGCTCTTCTTTTATACATTTTCTTCCCATTCTAGAATCATATCTCTCCTTATCTTCAGGCTTACACACATGTTCTTTAGTAACCTTTTCGTCAAATGGAGTATATACACCGAATCAGAAGGATACAGCACATACCCAGGTGAACACTGCCTAGATTAGGATGCGCATAAAATACAACCACCAGGAGTTCACATTCGATATGCCTCCACCAAGTCATTGTCGCCTCTAAGTAAGAAAAGTCTCAACAGCAATCGCAAATGTTGATTTAGCCTGTTATTATGGTTTGTGTCTAGTTGTCCCCCACAAAGCCTCACGCAGTCATGGGGTGGACTTCTAGAGTTTGTGATTAACTCATGATGCACTGGGATTATGGGTGTGAGTGTCCCTGGGATTACGAGTGTGAGTGTCCCTGGGATTATGAGTGTGAGTGCTACACCCAGCCTGGAGCAGCTAGCCTAACCCAACCTAAGGGAGACAGACTTGCTTCCTGTTGCCATTGCTGCCTCTGCTCCTGTCCTTTTGCACTTGCTCTTTTGCTCTTTGCCACCACTGCCATGAAAGGTTTCCCTGTGCCCTGTGCCACTCTGCCTTGGAGCCAGCTGAGCATGGACTGAAACCTCCAGTAACCATGAGCTAAATAAACCTTTCCTTCCTTCATTTTGAGTGTCAGGTATGTGTTCCAGCAACAAGAGAAGACTCACCAAGACACTTGCTTTATTGTATTTACATGAAATCACCTAACATGTACTGTTTTGCACCTAGCTGCCTTCATACACTGTATATATGTCTGTTTTCTATGTTGCAAGTAGCAAAACTTTATTTTTGTTGCTTTACAGCACGACTCTCGGAAGGTTTGAGGAATTACATCCTTCACACAGATATTGGCAGTGTCTGGAGCCATCTGCAGCTGCTGTACCAAGGGGATTGTTGCTGGTATGTAGTGAGTAGTTAGGGCAGGAACACTGCTAGGTACCCTCCAACGTACAGATCAGCCTCTCGGGAGAAAGAATCACCAGCCCCAAATGTCAATAGTGCCCTACTTTTAATACTTCATTGTTTTATTCATCATCCATTCTATTGGTTACGGACATTTACGTTGTCTTTGCTTGAGATTTTTAGGAATATGGTACACGTGCTGCCGAAGCGCGCACAACGGAACACAGATGCTACAACCTTTCAACTCATATCCTTTGGTGTGCATGTATATGCATTTATATAATATATACATGGGGGCAGTGAGATAGCTTAGTGTAAAGCACCTGCTTAGGCAAGCTTAGGCTAGTGCGCAAGGACTGCAGTTCAATCTCTGGCACCACAAGCCATGCCAGCGCTGCCCACAGGGTGGGCTGAGCTGGCTACAGAAATTAATTAATTAATAACTAATTAATTAATTAATTTGAAAGTGCCTATTGGGCCAGGGATGTAGCGGAGCAGCACAGCTTTTGCCTGGACAGCAAAAGATTCTGAGTTCAATTCCTAGTACCAAGGTAAACCAACACACAAAGACCTAAAGTGTATGTGAAGAACTAAAACTGCAGTTGTGTTCAACTTTAGAAAGTAATATGAAAATATTTCCCCAGGTCATTGTATCAGTCTATACTCTCCTGAACTGTATGTGAGAATTCCAGTTGCTCCATAGCTTTGTAATTTCTTGGTGTTATAGTTTTTAAAATGTCACTTATTCTGTGGGGTTAGCAACAGCTTATTTTAATTTCAATTTGCAGTTTCTAAATGAGTAGTAGGAGTGAGAACATTTTCAAATGTTGTTGACTGTTTGGGCACCTTATTTTGTGAATTCCCTAGTTAGGTTTTCTTTTTTTTTTTTTTTAGTGGCTGGCTCAGCCTGTCCTGGGGGTGGGGCAGGTGCGGCATGTGGTTCTGGGGAGTGAACCATGGTCCCTGCGGTTGCCTAAGCTTTCCTAAGCAGGTTCTTTAGACCGCTGAACCATCTCACTGGCCCTGATTCCCTATTTAGTTTACACTGCTTTTTAATTTATATATATATATATATATATATTGCATCTTCCAATATGTAGAAAACGAAAAACAGTTGAGTTACAAACTGTTGCTAGAAAATTAACTTTTGCAATTGTTTGCTTATTTACCTGTATTAGATATTAATTAAGAGTTTTATTTTTCTCATATGGCTTCAGTTATTATATAATGCTTTTAGTTTCACCCAGTGAGACTTCCTTGAGCATTCTTGTAGTACAGTGCTAGTGCTGACGATTTTCCTTAGCTCTTGTTTGTGTGGGCATGTTTTAATTTCTCCCTTACGTTTACTGGACAGAAGATTCTCTGGTCCGCAAGTTCCGACACACATATAATATTGAATATCTTGGTTATTGCCTTCTGATCTAAAAGTTTGATGATGAATACAGTGCTATGCATATCTCACCAATGCTTTAGGCTCTGTTAATTTTTTCCATTCTTTTTAATTTTATCACGCAGGCTTAAATAATTTCTTCTGT
>PVKN010045064.1:0-10325 GCA_004027915.1 Capromys pilorides
AACATCCTCTGCTTCTACAAAGCTAATGTTCCTGCAGAGGAGACTATTAAAACATTAACAGGGCCAGCGAGATAGCTCAGCCATCTAAAGCCTCCGCTTAGGCAAGCTTAGGCAACCACAGGGACCACGGCTCAATTCCCAGCACCACATGCTGCGCCAGCCCCACCGGCTGAGCCGGCCATAATAAAATAAATAAATAAAGCATTAACACATAGGAATAAAGAACCATTGTATAGGGTTTTGTTGGCAATTGTAAAGTTAATCTTTACTCAGATAAATAAGTGAATAATAATTATATAATTTAATATAATTATAACTTCTAATCAATCATAAGTGATGCTGGCCGGGGCAGGGAAGGGTCAAAAAACGACAATTTAGGGAGCTATTATATTAATCTAGGTGGGCCATCCTGACAGCCTGGACCAACCCCAGTAATGGGAGAGAGAAGCCATGGCAGACCACAGACATAACCGCAGCAGCAGCTGGGGCCTTGCTAGCAGTCAGCCGTGGAAACGACAGGAGTCTCCCCGACTCCCACATTTGGCCTGAGCAGTGGAGAACTGGGGTTTGGAGAACAGAAAGACAAGCAGGCGAGGCCCTGGCAGGAGCGTTACATGTATTCAATGTGAAACAGCAACAACCGAGGAAGAAACCAGGAAGCAGTGAGGTGAACCTGCGATCCAGGGGGATCCAGGCTTTGGAGCTGCGGGTCAGGGTGTCGCTGGACGAGCTCACCAAGGGGGGACTCAGCGTAGACCTAGAGCTGGGAAGCCCAGGGCAGGAGCAGCCCAGCACTGCTGGGAGGAGGGGAAGGACGGCCCTCCCACAAGACGGGACCACATCCCATGGGTGTGGTCCTGGGAGCCTCGCAGAGAGGGCAGCTAAGAGGAGGGGAGCTGGGGCAGGAACGGGGTCATGCATCGGGGCGTGGAGGGAGACGTCTGATGGGAGGGCTCTCACGGGGACTTGGGGACATAGGAATATGACGGCTTTTGTGAAGAGTTCTGGCATACTGGAGAGAAAGGAGACCATGGCGGGAAGGGGAAGTTTTGTAGATAGCTTAGTTATTTAGGAATCTTGTAGCAGTCAGCCAGGGCTGGGCCCTTGAGAGAGGTCAGCGCAAAAGACAGCTCTAGCTGGAGGCAGGTTGACTGAGGCCAGGCTTCAGGAAAAAGCAGACTGAGGCCACCCACGTCAGACACTTTCCTGGGATAAGTAGCAGCGACGGACATTCCACCTGGGTGTCGGTCACCTTGGGGCGGAGGGCCAAAGCCCCTTAGCCACCCCCCCCTCCAGCACAGTCCCATGTGGCCCCTGTGCCCTTGCTTCGTGACTTGCTTCCCCACTTGGTCCCCGTTGAATTCCCCTAGTGACTACACTTGTAACCTTATGGCCGAGGCTTTGGGCTACCTCAGGCCAACTTGTGATTTTCACTGGATCAAGGTACCAAAGCAGCTATCCTTGAAATCTGGTTGGTTATGATTCTGTCGCACCTTAGATCCACCTCACCTCATGGTTTTACTCTAGAAAACTCCCTTGAGAGGTGGGGTCCCTGGCAACCCAAATCAGGACCGCCTCTGTCTCTCTTAGAAGCTTTCTTTATCTCAATAAATACTTCCTACTCTTAACCCCCACTGTTCCTAGAATTAACGCATCAATTTTCTTTTCTTTTTTTAAGTTCTGCAATTTTAGAGACCGTGAAGTCAGCTTACTGGACACCTGGCTGTTTCCCTTGCATTATTTGGAGATCCTATATCATCCCTGGATCAGTAGGGGAACCAATAGGGGATTCTCCAAGATAGGACAAACAACAGCAGCATATTTCCGCTGCCATCAGATGATGAAAGTTGCAGCCAGGGGCTGGGGAGATAGCTCAGTAGGATAAGCACTTGCCTGGCAAGCACAAGGCCCTGAGTTCAATCCCCGGTTCTACAAAAAATAAAATAAAATAAAATAAAGCTGCAGCCAGGTGTGCTAGCTCAGGACTGTAATCTCGGTATCCTGGGAGGCTGAGGCAGGAGGATTTCAAGTTAGAGTCCAGCCTGGGCAATTTAGCAAGATCCTGTCTTAATAATAATAATAAGAAGAAGAAGGAGAAGGAGAAAGGGCTGAGGGCTTGGGTGTGTAGCTCAGTGCAAATTCTCAATGTTACAACAAAACAAAACAGGGAAGAAAACAAACAGGGACTGGGGATATAACTCAGTAGAATAAGTGCTTGCCTGGCAAGCGCAAGGGCGTGAGTTCAATCCCCGATTCTGCCAAAAACAAACAAAACACCCTCACAATGTGTTGAATTGGGAAGAATGCGTGATTCTCTGGACCCCGCCCTTCTGGCCCGGCACGGGAAGGAAGGGGCATCCAGCGCGCACTGGAGCAAGGGCTGCGGAGGACGCTGGGCTCCTCCGGCGGCGGCCGAGGCAGGCGGTGCACGGTCAGCAGCCGCGGAAGTTCTCTTTCGGTTGTTTCTGTTTCCTCACTGACTGGCAGTGGCGCTAAGCTTTGGAAATGGGGTTCTTTGCCCGGGGCAAGGATCTTCGCCAGCTGTCAGCCGGCCGCGAGGATCGCGGGCTCCAGCCCTGCGCCTGCGCCTGCGCCTGCGCGCACCAGGCGCCTCCAGCTCGCGTCCGCGTCCGTCCGGAGCTTGCTGGGTGCAGCTGGGCGGCCGGCTCCCCGCCCCTCGTCACAACACAGCTGGAATGTCCCCGCCCCTCCTCGCCCCGAGCCTCCAGTGTGTCCCTGAGCGCTGCCTGACTGCAGATCGTCGCTAAAAGGACGCCTGCTCGGTTGAAGGAGTCGCTCTGCGGCTGTTGTGTCTGTGCTGGTTTTCGTCTTGGTGGTGCGACGGTTGGCACCCACAGATTCGACAGCCAGATGGAATCAGTTAAGTGACGATTTCGTGGCATTGGGGCTGCAATCCAGGACTTTCTTGCTAAACATTTCTCCAGCTCTCTTTGAAGACAGAGTCTTGCTAAACCCTCAGTTGCCAAGGCGGGCTGGTGCTCCTGCCTCAGCCTCTCGGAATGCGGGCTGGGACTGCAGGCGTGTGTCACCACACCCAGCTCACACTGAAAAGGTTTCTTTACATTGCATCTGTAACAAACAAACGCAGACATTCCCTCCCCCCTGTCATTAGTCTTTTTTAAAAATCCAGTATTTACATGGCATTACATCCCATTACGAATCATGGGTAATCTGGAGGTGATCTGAACTTCAGAGGAGAGTGCGGTAGTTACAGGAAGACGGGACGCTGCATGCCGGAGAGTTCGCATCTGCAGCGGAGGCCTGGAGCGAAACCTTCTGCAGCGATGCACGGCCGCTGTACGCAACTTAATTCTTCCCTCTCAGGCGCCCAGCATGTGCCCAGCTTTGCTGCTTTGCGTAGACCATTTTATTTCCCAGGTGCAGAAATGCGTGAGGAGGAGAAAAGAAACACACTCCTACCACTGCCTCCCTCAAACTGTCAGTTACCAGTGTCGTTGTTGTTTGTTTTTGTGGTGCTAGGGATTGATCTCAGTTAGCAGTTAACAAATACCATCATGTACCCAGCACTCGGGAGGCTGAGGCAGGAGGATCCGTGCAAGTTCCAGACCAGCCTGGGCTACAAAAGTGAGCTCAAGGCCAGCCTGAGCTGCGTAGTGAGACCGGCTGGCGAACTTGAACCTCAGCCTCCTGAGTGCTAGGATTACAGGCCTGTACCATCACACCTGGCCTTTGTACGCATTTTGAAAAATTTGTTTCTCTGTATAGAGAGGAATTTACATAATTCCTCATAATAGTGTAACTTTATTTATGTATGTTTATGTATTTGGGGGCTGGGGAGATAGCTCCGTGGCACACATGCCTGCCTGGCAAGTGCAAGGTTGTGAGTTTGAACCCCAGTCCCCACCCCCCTCAAAAAAAATTTTATGTAGTTAGTATAGGGTCTCACTACACAGCTTGGACTTGCAGTGATCCTCCTGTCTCAGCCTCCCCAGTGCCAGGGTTACAGGCACGCACACCATGCTCAGCTTTGGTGGCTGCCTCGGCATGCCCAGAGCGGGACCAGCATGGCATGCGGTACCAGGGATCAAACCCGAGTCCTTGCCCTTGCCAGGCAGGCGCTTAGACCGCTGAGCTATATCTCTGTGGCCCCCACAGCACAACTTAAAGAATTTTGTATTAGTACATGTTTGCAACACATAGTGATCACATTCCTCAGTGAGAGGTTGGTACATGTATAAAACATGTAATTTTTGAAAAACCAAAATGGCATTAGACAAATTCTATAATTTCTTTTTATCTCTCTTCATGTCAGTACATATCGACTCTCAATAACAACACGTAACCTGATAGTAATCATACAGACCCACTATTGTTTGTTTATTTATTGGTACTAGGAATCGAACTCAGGACCTCGCGCTTGCCAGGCAGGCTCTGTGCCACTGAGCTATGTCCCTGCCTGCCATAACTTGTTAATAAGTTCTCTTTGCACAAACAGATTCCTCTTATGTCTTCACTGTTATGGAAGCACATGCAAATGGCACTGGAAGTGAGGCCATGGCCTCCCAGGCTACTTCCCTGGTTCTGTGACCTCTGCATACCTCAGTTTCCTCAATAGTAAAATAGGAACAATCAGATTTCCTACCGTGATTGAGGGTTGTTTTAAAGATCCAAAGAGTTAAAATCTGGGAAGTGTTAGAAGTGTTCCTAGCACATAGTAATAGCTGTTGTTATTAAGGATAATATGGGGGGAGTATGAACATAGCTCAGTGGCGTAAGTTTCTGCCTGGCAAGCACGAGGTCCTGGGTTCAATCCCTGGTACTGAAAAAAAAAAAAAAGAAAAATATTAGGGGTTTAGGGAAATAGCTCACCTGCATAAGCGCCTGCCTGGCAAGTGCAAGGTCCTCAGTTCACTCCTCAGTACCAAAAAGACCCACATAATATTAGGATTAACATTCCTGCACTTGTTTTGGGTGACTTACCATATTTCTTTCTCTTTTGGGGGGGGGGATTTAGTATAGTGTTTAACTTAAAAATCATTCCAGGGCCAGCAAGATAGCTCAGTGGTCTAAAGCGCCTGCTTAGGCAAGCTTAGGGTCTCACTACACAGATCGGACTCGTAGTGATCCTCCTATTTTCAGCCTCCCAAGCACTGGCATTACGGGTACACGCCACCAGGCCCAGTCTCAACTGCCATCTCAGCACGCCCCAGGGGCGGGGCTGGCACAGCATGCTGGGGATCAAACCCGGGCCACTGCATCTGCCTAAACAGGCACTTTAATCCACTAAGCTATTTGCAGATCCTTTTATTTTGTTTTTGCAGATCTGGGGATTGAACTCAGGACCTTGTGCTTGTCAGGCAAGCACTTACTCTACTGAGCTATCTCTCCAGGCCCCTTCCACTGAGCTCTCTGGCCAGCCCTCATAGTAATTTCGTAAGGTTGTATTTCTAGAAGTGAAAATATTGGGTCAAAGACTAGGCATTTGTTACATTTTTATAGTTCTTCCCTAACTGGCCTCCACGATTTTTTTCTTTTATATGTCTGGTTGTTGCAGGGTCTCCCTACAGAGCTGACTCTGATCCTCCTGCTTCCAGCCTCCCCAGCACTGGGATTACAGGCATGTGCCACCACGCCTGGACTCTGGCTGGCTCAGGCTGCCCTCCCTGGCTTTGGGGCTGGCGGGGCATGTGGTGCCACTGGGATGTAGCCGAGGTCCCTGAGCTTGCCCAAGCTTGCCTAAGCAGGCGCTTTAGTCCACTGAGCCACCTCGCCTCCCCCACCCTCCACAAATGTAATGATTGAGGGTGAAGGTGAGGGACAGAAGGACCTGCAATTCCTGCTCTGTACCTTACTGTAATTAACAGAAGCTGCACAAGAATGTGTTCGTTGTCACGTGTATGTGGTTAGCAACGCTGGGAAATCTAATGGAGGGTCTGGTGCGTGTCCGGCAAGTGTTCTGTCACTGAACTCTGGCTCCAGTCTCCATATCTGCTTCTACATCCTCAATTTTTTCTCCCCCTTCTGTAATTCATAAAAGAACCCATAACCCTTACACTTGTCAGCACCAAGCACTGCCTCTAATCCTCCCTGCACTGGGGTCGAACCTAAGGCTTTCTGGGAGCCACATCCCCAGCCCTTTTTTCATTTTTTAAATTTCGAGACACGGTCCCACTAAGTCACGTAGTTGCCCAGGCTGGGCCCAAATTTGTGATCCTCCTGCCTCAGCCTACCCAGAAGGCTGATATTACAGCTGTGCACTACCACACCTGGCTAGGTATTGTCCTTTAAAATTTTTGCCGAGGCGGCGGATAAAAGCAAATCTTACTTCATTTTCTGTGTTTCTTTGGTTCTCAGTAATATGGCTCATTTTTCCTATACTTTTGGGAGAAAATATGTGGTATATATTAAGAAACTTAATACCTGGCTTTGCCTTTTTTTTTTTTTTGCAGAACCGGTGATCGAACTCAGGACCTTGCACTTGCCAGGCAGGCACTTGTGCCCCTGAGCTATCTCCCCGGGCCCCCTGCCTTTGTTAATTACAATTTAAAACTAGTAGCCATGCACAGCAATGCATGCCTGGATTTCCAGCACTCACAGAGGCTGTGACAGGGTCACAGCCTGAGTCGTGGCCTGGCATCTTCATGAAACCGTTACCACGTTTGAGAAGAAAATAACATGTAAGGGCCAGGGACGGAGCTCATGGCAGAGCTCCCATTCTGACTCACGTTGCAAAAGGAAAAGACGCACTTCCCTTCCCGTGGAGTCTGGCTGTTGGAGGAGGAAAGAGGATACAGGAGAAATCACCACGTTCCACTGAATTGTGCTGTGAATACGAAACCACTCTAGCCAGGCGTGGTAGCGCACGGGGAAGTGGAGGCCGACGCCTGTGATCCCAGCATGGAGAGGCTGAGGCAGGAGGACCCTTGCAGTGCCTTGCGGCCTGGGCTGCAAAGTGAGCTCAAGGCCAGCCTGAGCTGCGCAGCAAGAGAGCCACAAAACGAAACAAACAAACAGAAAAACTGCTCTAAAAAGTAAATCTGTTTTAAAAAGCTATATTTCTCTTATGGACTCCCATAGTGATTCCTTTCCAGGTACAAATTTACACAATCTTAAATGTTAGAGGGGGGAGTTCAGCGCGGAGAAAGGCAGGAAGCGCGCGTCCCCCCTGAGCTGAAGGGTGGACGCCGCGGCCCGCCAAAGGGCAGGGCGCCTGCGCGCAGCTGCAGCTCGGCCCGGCGCAGGTCTCGGGACCCGCAGCCCTCTCCCTGCGCACCTGCGCCCTTCCGAGGAGCAGCCGTGGAGGTGGCCGGGTGTGCCACGCGGCGGCCGCAAGGCTGCGGGCTGTGGGCTGGGGCGTCTCCTTCGGCGGCCGGGCGCACACTCGGCCCCGCCAGCCCAGCAGAGTGGGACACCAGCCGCAGCGGGTGCAGCAAGGCGGGCGCTCTGGGGCTCCTCGAATACATGGCACCGGGTTAGATTTACTTGCGGGCTGTCAGTTCACTCTCATCTCTGTCACTGACACGAACTGGATTTATGTGATATTGTTATTTCCTTGATAAAGTTCCTGCCGGGTTTTACTGAAAGCAAGCAAGATTATTCTTTGAAGCGCTTCTTCTCTTAAATTCAGATGCGTTCCAAATGGACCAGCCTTGTGCTTTAATAAATGCCATCCCCAACACCGTGAAAGAAATATGGAGGGGGTGCTAGGGAGAAGCTCAGTGGAATACGGGTTTGCCTGGCAAGTGCAAGGGCCTGAGTTCAATCCCCAGTCCACGAAAAAAAGAAAGAAAAGAAATATGGAGGGAAATGCCTTATCTTGCGCAGATATAGAATCTGAGTGCCCTCCACTTAACAATCACATTTACACATGACACATTTTTCACTCACCGAGGTTTTCCTGAATAGTCTCCCGTTCAAAGACTTGGCAGACCCGGCTAACTCTTGCCTGGCTCAGAATCTCTCTCCTGTGCCAAGGTGATTTCGTCTACAGCTTCATGTCTGCTTCACTCTCCGGGATGAAAAGCGTCCGCGGGCCAAAGGCCCCCTCATCCACCGCTGTGCCAGCCCCGAGCAGCTCTCTCAGCTGCACCAGCTGACGGCAGACCTGCTCATAGCGGGTCACACAGCCCTGTCCCTGAGCAGACACAGCCAACTGAGTCGGAAGCCCTGGCGGTCTGTGGCACTGTCTGACCTGTGGAATGTGACTTCTGGAATGTTGACGGCCTCTCCCCACTTTCAGGTTTCCCACTCCCAGGGCTTGCAGTGAGGATCCCCTGTGGTAACGCACCCCAAGGGCCAGCAGCGGTCTCGGGCGCTCCTTCCATGGCACTTTGCTCCCTGTCGAAGGCAGTAGGAAAGCCCCATGGCCATGGTGCCCTGAGCTGCAGGGCCCAGCGAGTGTCTGCTGCCGTGGCCTCTGAGTGTGGTTTCCAGACTTTTAGAATGAAAAGAAAAGAAAAAAGAAAGGACCTCCCCTGACAGTTGCTGACATTTCATTTTGCAGAGAAGGGCACAAGAAAAGGATACGAAAGACTGTGACATCTACCGTCTATCATTTGTATTCCCTAGAAGGAAACAGTCTTTATCATCCTGGGGTTTTTTGTTGCTGCTGCTGCTGCTGCTGCTGCTGCTGCTGCTGCTGCTGCTGTTTTCTTTTGTCTTAAGGAGGAAAGGTGTAGCACGCAAATAAATTTAGCGTTGGGAAAAGCTTTCCACTCTATCTTTTCCCATTTTCTCAAATCATCACAGAGCAGTGTCAGGGACCCATGCCATGAAATTACGGACGAGGAAACACAGCCCAGAGAAGTGAAGGGACGAGCGAGGTGCCCCGAGCCGCACAGTGGGCTCAGCGTCAGCTGCAGGGCAGGAGAGCACGCTGGCCGTCAGAGATGCTCTCGGGGCTGCCCCTGGCCTGACCGCAGAATACGGTGAAAGGAAAAGTCAAAGCGCACCTGTGGTCCCAGCCGTCTGAGAGGCTGGACCAGGAAGCTCAAGGCCTCCCTGGGAATTTAGTGACTGCGTGAGAGCTTGTCTCAAGAAACAAAAACACTTCAGGGGCTGGGGATGTGGCTAGGTCCAAAGGCTTGGGTTCCGCCATCCACATCACATACATGTACACACACATGCGTACATGCATACATGCATGCATATATTCATAGAGAAAAGAGGAAAGAAGAGGAGAAAATTCAAGAGAGTTACAAGAAGGCTCCAGAGCTGGGTGCTGCGGTGCAGATCTATAATTTTAGGGCTGTGAGAGGCTGAAGCAGGAGAGCTGTAAGTCCAGTCCTAAACTAGGCAATTTAGCGAGACCCTGTGTGAAAATATCAATAGACAGATGAATAGAGAGCTGGGGCTGCAGCGCAGTATCCCTAACCCAGAAAAAAAAAGTGGAGGAGGCTCCCGAAATAGGAGGGCGTTAGAGAACCAGGTACCAGGGAGTGAAACACTGTATCTGGAATGTACTTAAAACTATTTCAGCAATAAAAATAGACGAAGCAAATATGACAACTTATGGACAGCAAGTTAGCACTGTACTTAGAGTCACAGTAACAAGAAACTGAAGACCGCGTTACTCACAGAGAAGTCTGCGGCAAGGTCCGGTCCAGGGCAGACAGAGCCTAGGTCAGGAAGCGACTCTGGTCTCGCTGCTTCCTCCCCAGGGGGCATGGTGTGGCAGCCGGGCCTGGGGAGCCTCTGCCCTTCTCCCCTCTCAGTGAGAGGCACCATGCACGACCCGGCCCCGCTGGGGACGGTGGGGCCTGCTTACTTCAGCCAACCAGCACGGGGGGTCCCGACTATGCAAATAGGGCCAGAGCTGGTTGGCTGCGCCCCCACTTCCTAAGTCAGCCCAGCGGACACCTTCCCCAGGCGCCATCGCTGCTGTCCTTGCTGGGAGCCTCCAGAGCCCTGAGGCCACTGCCCAGCCCCATCTCCCGTCTCCAGTGGAAAGCTCCTGACCTCCGCTTCAGCAGCGCGGCGAGGCGGCTCCCAAGTGACTTTCTCCTCATCCCCTGAGCAGTCGGAGGGAGGCTCCATTCTGTCCAGCGCAAAACCATGGCAACTCAGATCTGCAAAAAGAAGAGGCCCTGTGGCACACCCCTGGCGCAGAGGCTGGAACCTTTGGGGGTGCCCAAAGGGAGGAGGAGAACTCATTGCATGAACTCACTCACCCCGACTTTACTCACATTTTGCCTTCTCCTTCAGCTTGGGAGATGGAATGAATGCTGTGAAATGCAGCCATAAAAAAGGCTCAAGTCAACAGCTTCCAACATGGCCAGTTTGGCAATAACCCACTGTGATTATGGAACGCTGGATTATGTACACAGCTACCTTCTCTTAGTTCA
>PVKN010045066.1:0-10003 GCA_004027915.1 Capromys pilorides
GGTGGAGAGTGGCTGGGGAAGGCAAGGAAGGCTTGACCTTGTCCAAAAAAGCTTCCCACCAAACAGGCCATATGGCTGTGAACTGCTTGTGGCTGGTGACAGGAGAGGTCAGGCCAGGAGAGGATTGGGGAGGACCTGGGCTACATCTCCCCTCCTCCTGGAAGCCTCTCTGGACTACGGGGAAGAAAGGTAACAGAGCCTCCTACTCCTGTTGGCCCTATGACACTGATACTATTTCCTTATAATGTGCCTGATCATTTTTCCTTCATTTATTGACAATAGGAAGAAAACACTCATTGTTTCCTATGGAGCAAGCTGTCCTATCTTCACCATCCCCAGGGAAGAAGCATTTTCCACTTGAGCAAGTTGCCTAGCTGTTTGCTCTCCTCCTTTGCAATTGTTTCATCTTAACTTGTCCAGGTGTAAGAAGCTTGCCCCTGGCTTTATGCTTTTTTTTTTTTTTTTCTTTTCACTCTTGTGTGAACTGGTATCTTGCTAATCACAAAGCCTCCTTGACAGGGCGTAGAACAGCTCTCCACACAGCCCAGGAATAAGTGCTCGACCTATTCGAGCCTTGTCCTTGAAGTCAGAGGCCACAGAACTCTTCACCATGGGAGGAAGCCAGTCCTAGTGAGGAGGGATTCCTGAGACACACACTGAGTGGTCACCTGTGGCTCCACCATGCTAGCTCATGTTTGTACCTCTGCCTCTGCGCTCTATCTAGGCTGAGTTTCTGCACTGGGAAATGCTTTTACTACTGTTTGACTGTGCTCTACGAGTTCCAGGGACAAACTTTTGGTACCGAAGTCCCTGCTTTACCATCTCCTGGGGTCCGCCCTGCCCTGGGAGCCTCCTTGCATTTCCTTTCCCTCCAGTATTGGGCACCTGTGATACATGAGGGGCAAGGCAAGAGACAGACTCTGTGCTCCCCAGGGGACAGAGTGTCTCACAGTGACACTGGCATTCACCTGTGAGCTCAGAGACATTAGACCACTTCCTGTGGGTCCTGTGGGTCTGTGGATTCCCAGACAGACCTTTCTGAGGCTGACACCCAGCTCTTGCCAGAGTCCTACACCTCCCAAGCAGCTCAGAGTCCAGCGGAAAGGATGTGATTGTGTGACTGAACACAGCACCATTGGAAATAGTGTCTCAGAGTCATGTGGGGAGAGCTGTGGGGGCAGAGAGGGTAGGGTTGATGTGCAGGAGGTGCAGGTGGCATGACCATGTTTGTACAATGAGAAATGAGACCTGTCCACTCTGTTGCCTAAAACATTAGAACCCTCACTTAGTGTGTGTTAGGAAAGAGTTCAGGCCAGTTAGGAGCATTGGTCTTATCTATACAGAGTACCCAAGAAGGAAGTGTGCAGATGGGCAGGACCTCTTCTGTAGTTAGGCAGAAGGGTGTCAAGAAGTGACCAGTCAGGGGTTCAGGGAGAGCATCTAGTGTGGCGTAGGGCGGTTGAGCAGTCTTCGGTCCTTTTAAACAAGATCCTGCAGTTTTCTGACTTTTGACAGTGGAGGAAGCCAGATGTGCGTGAGAGCTACCTTCAGCCCGGCAGCTGATGCTGAGCAGGACACTGCCGAGGAGACTGGCCACCCTGCCTCAGAGAGAGCCGAGCATCTCCCAGCGGGTGCTTGTGTGTAGGTTAAGTCACGGAGCCCCCGACTCAAGGGACACAGCAGCCAGTCCCCTACTCTCTCCCTCTGGTGCCCAAGTCCAAGCATAGGATACTTCACACTACAGTGGCTCAGCAAATTTACAAGGAGGACAGAAAGGTGTACAGTTAGGCTGGAGGGCTCTTCGCTGGAGCTGGGGCTGGACACCTGGTCTAGGAGACCTGCACCATGCCAGGGGGCCAGCAGGGGGCACCGATGCACAGCCAGCTGGTAGCACTGGCCATGGGTGGCCTGGGGCTGCCTTTGGTCCTCACCTTGGCCCCTGATCATCCACGGGGAGCACCGGAGGGCCACAGAAGGCAGAACATTTCTATCAGGTGACATCACAGAGCCGGCTTTGAACTAATACTTTGCACGGTCTCTGCTACACCACTGCCCCCCTCAGTGGGTACGGGTTTTCTTGCTCCAGTCTGACCCTGGTACAGATCCTCCAGAGACAGCAAAAGGCACCAACAGCATGCTCCAGGCCAGAGGTCGGACATCAGCTCGCAGCAAGAGCCGCAGAGGGAGGCAGATCTGAACACTGCCCACAGCCAGCAGCCAATGTGACAGTCGAGTGTCTTCCTATCCAGCTCCTTTTGCGGAACAAAAGTGCCCCTGGGTTGGCCGCCTCTGTACTGCCTCCCAGCCAGGACTCCAGCCAGGACTTCTGCCTAGTGACTGGTCTAGCCCTGGGTCCTGACTTCAACATGGCCTATGCTGATGGCCAGGGGAGGTGGGCCCAGTTAGAAAGCCCTTTTCTCCATTATGCCAAGGGGGCTTGGATGCCTGGAGCTGGGACAGCCCAGTCACACACAAGTGCTGGGAACAGCAGCCACATGGAAGTGTCTGTGGGCAGTGGGTTGCTCTCTCTGCCCAAGATGCTGGGCTTCAAGAAGCTGCTTACAAGTGCCAGGGAGACATGGCCAGGACTGAGGTGGGGTGGGAGAAAGACTGCCAGTGCCTTGTGGAGGCCCTCCTCAAGGTGCTTTACGGCTACCACTCGTTCATTACAAAGGAACCACTTCCTACTTCACCATGGTTACACTGAGGCTAGAAGGCAGTAAGATTCAGCTAGGATCATGGAGACTGATCCTGGTAGCATCAGGATACTGTGCCAGCCCCCAGAAATGCCTGTGCCTCCCTGGTGTACCCTGACTGGGTCATGGAGCTGCACGGGCCCTAGAGCTGGCTTCAGAGTGGGAACGTGAGTTGCTGGCTCTCTGTTCAAGCAGTAGCGGGAATCTCTAGCAATTGGGATTGGAACTTGTTTTGTGTTTCCAGATCTCTGAGAACTGGGAAGGGAGAGGTACAGGAGTTGGCTAGAAGTGGGGTCTACCACTGACCCTGGCCTAAGTCTCTGTGCACCTCTTGTCCTCCTTCCCTCCTGGGTGGAGATCCGGAGTGGGCCTCCTGCCAGTGCAAATACTGAGCAGGTCGGAGGGACCCTGGGAGGGCAAACACCACAGCCATTCCAGGTCCTGTGCTGGAGACAGCACTTTGTCTCACCTCCTGAACCTTTCCAGTGTCCTCAGACAGGAGCACTCGTTCTCTTTTAAAGAGAATACAGCAAGACTGAGGATAAGGTAAGAGACTTCCTCAGGATGTTGTGGACAGATCACCCCGGGCAGAGGTGAGTCAAGCACGGCCTCTGTCTCTCCTCAGGCTGAAACCAGTGGGACTGCACCCTAGGTCCCAAACCTGCAGTCCCTCCCAAGGACCTGGGCTGCTGGCTCTGCCTCCCCCCACCCCACAACCTCTTTGTTTCAGACTCAGAGTATGGCCAGGGTCAAGGCTTGTGTTTCCTTGGTTCTCACTCAGGAAAACAGGATTGCAGGGGCGTATTCAAATTCCAAGAGAGGATAAGCTGTTTAAGAATCCTCAAGCACTTTTAAATCCCTCATTCACACAAGTTTTTACCTTTTCCAAACTTCTGGGAGCCCAGTGCCACCATGAGATGGAACTGTATTCTGCCCTCCACAGGTTCAGAGTGGACAGATTCCCCTGCTCGAGGTTCGACACCGCTCAGCTACTCCATGTACGACGGACAGGACTTTTTGTGCTCCATAACAGTGTGGTTTAACAACGTTTATGTAGAATTACATTCCATTCGGTAATAAGAGGGTTAAAGTGTGCACAGGGTCTGTATGAGCGACACACAGCCACGAGAGGACAGTCGTGCCTGCACTCCACTCTGCGCCCTGGTTTCCTCTTCTGTGACACAGGAATAACGCAATTACCTGTATCGTAGGCTGGGAGAAAGGGTAAGGGCCACACTGCTGTACCTGGCTCACAGGAAACGCTTGGTGACTGTGATTCCTGCTGGCTGTCAGAACAGGCCTGCCACAGCTGCCCTGGGAGAAATTTAAGGTCACTTGGGACCCTGTGCTGGTTAATCTTAGCTGTCACCCTGACTGGACTGGGTGACTCCTGAAGAGGTGATTAGATTATGGGGACTCTGTTCTCATCACTGCATTGATCTGCTGGTGCTGGCGGCGGAACCTGCTGTTAGGCGGAGCGGCTATTGGCTGTGGGTCACTGGGGATGGCTCTTTCATGAGCACCTCTCCCTGGTGCCCTGTGCTCTGCTTCCCTGCTGCCATGGCATGGACGGCTTTGCTCTACCACTTCTGGTGGTCATGATATTTTTTCCTTGGAGTCAGAGGACCGGGCACTAAACCCTCTGAAGCTGTGACTGAATAAGCCTCTCCTTTGAGGTATTTCGTCCCAAAGATAAAAGCTGACAAATACAGAACCTAAAGTTGGATCACCTTGATAGATAGGCTTTTGAGTGAGGAAGGTCACTGACAAGGCCGGTGGCCTCTCCTGGGCCCCTCTGGGCTGTCTCCACTCACCTCCCGTGCCCGAGACCGAGCGCTCTGACCAGCTCTTCCCCACGGCTGGCCGGGAGCTCTCCTTGACCTCCTTATCCACCCACACCCGCCTAAAGCTGCTGCCTAGATGCTCGGGTTCCTGTTGCATATTATTGGTTGTTTAATATTCAAGAGATGGCATTAAATAAGTATGTGAGCAATTATGCAATGTGTTTGGAAACAATCTGGTTAGTCCCAGAGCGCCTGGGTGAGAAGCCAAACTTCAGTGAGGCAAGAGGGCTGGGAGAATTTGTAGGGAGAGAAGGAGGCCTGCGGCCCATCTGCCTGCCTGCGCCTTCCCGACTCGACTCGGGTCTGGGCTTACTCAGCTTTCTCTACACAGGAGGAGCAGGGAAGCAGGAACCTCGCAGCCTGCAGAGCCAGGCTGTCTGAGTAGCCTCCCTGCTGCAAAGGGGCTGCTCTCTGGGTCTCAGTTTTCTTCCTTCTGGAAAGGCTAACAGTGCTCCCCGGGAAGTTAGGCCAGGTGACTCAGCTCTAGCTCAGAGGACATTTTTCAGGAAAGGATGCTGGAACTGATGGTGAGAAGTGAGGAGCGTGAGCTCCTCGACACAGTGGGGATGCGTGCACAGGCACCGACTCAGGGGTTCATGCGTAGCCTCGTGCCAGCTGCATGGAGCAAGATGGTAACAGAGGCCCAGGGAAATGCTTCAGGAATTCAGAGGAAGGCACGGCAGGCATCAGAACGGGTCAAGGGGGCTCTCCCAGAGCTTCCGCATGTACTGGCTCTGCAAGGCAGAGTGGCATTTTGATTCCAGACAGAAGGCTGCCCGTTTACCTACCATAGAATAGGCAGCTATCATGCCTACGGATTCAACACGCATTTACTAAGCATCTACTATATTCTAGCTACTCTGCTCAGCATCTCACATGGATTTTCTTTGTTAACTTTTGAAAGAACCCACAGTTGCTCCCATTTTACAGATGAGAGAACTGAGGTCAACAGAGGCTGCGCAAGTTGCAGAACTGGTATTCTGAAACCAGGTCCAAGCCTGGCACCAAGATCTTAAAAACCACTGAATTAAGATCCAGCTATCAGCCACTGTCCTCTGCCTGAGCTCTTAGTATATTCACAGCAAGCCACCTGGCAACTCCACCTCTCTGTGTCCACATGGAGTCCTGATGACAGAAAGAACCCTTGTGGACCAGAACCAGGGGAGGTTGCTGGCCTTTCTTGTGAGCACTGGTCTGCGGTCCTAGGACAGAGGTAGTAAGAGATGTACTTGGGACCCACAGTACCAGGGAGGGTTGGGAAAGATGCAGGGATCGACAGCCATCTGCCATTCTGTATGACATGTGAGGTGACACTGCCTTCCTCCTCCAGTCCTACTCCATATACCTCGTTTAAATGCAAGAGCGATGCTGACTCGTCCCCAGCCCAGCCCACGTGTTTCCAGCAGGACGGTGGAAGGCCCAGGTGACTGCTTCTGAATCCTCTGCGTTCCTGCCCGGTTGACCTTCTCTAGCAAGCCGCACACACTCCACAGCTCTTCCAGGCTGCCTTCTTCTGCCAGGAAAACACCATCTGCAAATCACCCCTCCACATCTCGGTTAAATGGGAGGCAGTAGTGTATGCAGAATGGGGCCCATGTCTTGCTGGTCCTGGCACTGGCTGACAATGCTGAACTCTGAAAAAGGGGCCAGGTGGCACTGGTTAGAGCTGGGTGACCCTGTGGGGACTCAGGGCAAGAAGGAACAGGAGTGTCACTGGGGGGTTGGAGGTGGAAGAGGAGCACAGGGGCTTCTCCCAGGGCTGAGCCAGCCACACGGGACCCAGCCCTGGCCTTCCCCCTCCCAGTCCCCAGCTTTGTCTCAGAGGAGCAGGTCCTCTCTCTGGCAAGGGTTGACATAGGGCCTTCTATTCTGGGGCAGACGTGGCCTTTCAGCAGAGGAATTGGGGGAGTGGTCCCAGGTGTGGAGAGAGGCAGGTCTTTGCTCGGGCAGGTGACATAACCATTCCTAAGCCTCTGTTCCCCTCTCTGTACCACAGAGAGAATATCTGTCCATCATGATTTTTGCAAGGGGCAACTGCAACATAATATGTGTAAGTACTTTTGTTCTGAAAAGATCTCAAAAATAGCAGCAGAAGGCAGCTGGATTCTATGTCTCTCTCTAAGGCTCCTTTTGTCTGTCTGTCTGTCTACCATCTATCATTCATTCACCTATTACTCATTCATCTATCATCTATCATTCATTCATTTATCATTTATCTATCTATCTATCTATCTATCTATCTATCTATCTATCTATCTATCTCATATATCTAGGTTGATCCAGCAATTGATTGATCTATACACCCAAAAATCCATTCATCCATTCATTCATTAATTTTTTATTTTAAATAGTTATCAAATCAGAGGACATTGCAAAGAAAGTTACAGGGAGGCCCATGCATGTTCCTCTAGCTACTCCCAAAGCTGCCATAACTATTGCTTGTACAGCTACAGTATAATATCAAAGTTAAGCATGCTACCTTAGACTACTATCAGGGCTTACACAGATTTGATCAATTTTATACCCATTTGTCTATGTGTAGCTATGTAATTGCACCATAATTAAAATACAAAACTATCCTCCTCCTGGCTTTTCCAAGCCCCCTCATCCTGCAGCTGGTAACTTGCTTTCTATGACTTGTAACACTGTTCTTTCAATGATATTATATAAATGGAAGCAGGTAACACGTGACCTTTGCGGGATTTTATTCTTTTAAGTTAGCATAATTCTCTGAAGACTCATCCAGATTGTTGTGCATATGAATATTTCATTTCTTTTGATTGTTGAGTAGTGTTTTATGCACAAGTGTGGCACAATTTGTCTGAACATTTGTTCATGGAGCAGGGCACGGTGGTACACACCTGTTACTCCAGGAAGCTGGAAGGTGAAGGCTGGACGATGACATATTCATGTCTAGTGTGGATAACTTAGTGAGGCCTTGTTTGAAAAGGAAAAATCATTAAAGCACCTGCTTACGCAGGTGTAGGTACCCTGGCATGCTGTGCTGCTCCTGTCCCTGGGGCACACTGAGACGGTGATTGAGACTGGGCTGGGTCATGGGCGCCTGTAATCCCAGTGCTTGGGAGGCTGAAAACAGGAGGATCACTCAGAGTCCAATCTGTGTAGTGAGACCCTGTAGACCCTGTACTGAATACATAAACATAAAACGAAGAATCCCTTGCCAGGGTGGGGAAGTAGCTCAGCAGGGCAGTCCTGGGTCCAGTTCTCAGTAACACACACACACACACACACACACACACACTAGCCTGTCTTTCAGAGTTGTCGTACCACTTCGCATTCCCACCAGCAGCATCTGTGAGTAACCTCATCTCTCCACGTTCTCGTCACTTTGAGGCATTGCATTATTTTCTGTCTTTGCTGTTCTGATAGCTGCCCACACTGTGGTTTGCATTTGCATTTTCCTATTGGCTAAAGATGTTGAACATCTTTTTATATGCTTATTTGCCATATGTAAATCTCTTTAGAGAAATGTCTCTTCATGGTTTTTGCTCATTTTCTAATTGAATTGTTTGATTTTTTTTTTTCTGTTGAATTTTGATAGTTCTTACATACCAGATACCTGCCCTTTGTCAGATTGTATAGTTTGCAAATATTTTCTCCCATCTATCACTTTCTCTTCCTCCTCTGAAGAGTTCTCTTTTCAAAGTGTGGGGACAGAGCATATGACTTTAATTTTGGTGAAGTTGAATTTATCTTACTTATTTATTTAGTTAGTATTTCAGGGAAAGGTCTACAGACTGTTCAGGGTCTAACTACTAGGTAGTGATCCTCCTGTTTACAGCTTCCCAAGAGCTGGGATTACAGGCATGCACCACCACGCCTCATCTTAGTTGCCATCTCAGCGTGCCCTGGGGGAAGGGCTGGCCTGGCAGGCCTGGGGATGGAGCTCCCGGTTCCTGGGCCTGCTCACAGGTGCTTTAATCCACTGAGCTATTTGGCCGGCCCTTCAATTTATCTTTAAAATATTTGCTTTGCTTTTATGACTTGTGTTTTTCCTATGAAGCCTAAGAACTTTGTGCCGAGTCCCAGAAGCTGAAGATTCTACTCTAGCTGTTTTTTTCTTTTTTTTTTTTCCACAGAGGCCTGCATGGAAGCCCAGAGTCTGCTCTGAGTTAGGGTTCATGTAAAATGTAAACTCAGAACTGGCTTGGAGTTACTGATGTAATTTTTCTATGGAGTCTCACTGCCCCAGCACCTGTTGGATGGGTTGATGTCCTTCCTCCCCTGAGCTGCATTTCAGCATATTCGCTTGGCTCTGATTCTGGTCATCTCCTCCATCGTCATCCCCAGGAGCCTAGGTGTCATCACTCTGTCACTGCCACTATCGTGGTTTCTATATAATGAATCTCAAAATCTGACAGATCATTCTCACTTTCTTTGTTTTTTCAGAATTATTTTAGTATTCTAACTTGACTTAACATACACATTTTAGAGTAACCCTTTCTACAAATACAGATATTTGGGTGAAGTTTGATAGAAATTAATAGAGCTGACATCTCTACTGCTTTGTGTTCATGAATATAGTGCTACATTGCTTCACTTCTTTAGCTATTTGACTCTTTTCATTACTGTTTTATCCATTTGTGGTACTGGGGATTGAAATCAGGGCCTCAGCACTGAGCTATTTCCTCAGCCCTTTTTTATTTTGAGAAATGGTCTTATTAGGTAGCTAAGTTGTTCAGATGGGGCTCAAACTTGAGTTGTCCTCCGGAACTCTCTCCTTCTAGGACTGTTGAAATTATAGCTATGTACCACCACACTTAGTTTAGTGCTTTACGGTTTTAGCACACAAATCCTACACATCTTTTGTTAAACATATGCCAAAATATGTCATCATTCTGAGTATTATAAGTAGCACTGTATTTTTTAAAAAAATGTATTTAGTACAGGGTCTATAGGATCTCACTACACAGATCAGACTCATAGTGAGCCTACTGTTTTCAGCCTCCCAAGGGCTGGGATTATAGGCATGTGCCACCATCCCTAGTCTCATTCAGCATTTCAGTGTACCCCAGGGATGGGGCCAGCATGGCACGCTAGGGATTGAACCCTGGTCCCTGTGCCTCCCTAAGCAGGCACTTTATCTCACTGAGCTATCTGGTTGGCCCAGTAGCATTGTATTTTAATATTTTTGGTTTTTGCAAGTGCTATTTATTAATTTGAGGAAGTTCCTCACTATTCTTGTTTCTAATTATTTATTGACTCTTCCTATACTGATCAATATAGTCATGTGATATTTTTTCTGTAGCCCATTGACATGGTGGATTACATTGGCTAGTTTTAAAATATTGAACCATTTTGCATTCCTGGAGTAAATCTTCTTGGTTTTGATGCATAAGTCCTTTCATATACTCTTGGAGTCTATTCATTACTGTTTTGGTAAGGATTTTTACATCCACCTTCTGGAGGAATGCTGGCTTTTAGTTGTGATTGCTAAGTGTG
>PVKN010045084.1:0-10018 GCA_004027915.1 Capromys pilorides
CATTAAAATAGCCAGTTGCAAAAGATTACTTGAAATATGATAAAAATTTTAAATAAATGATAAATATAAATTTTGGATAAAGGGTCCCTTTAATCATAAGAACATCAGAGTATTTAAAGGACCACCTAATACATAAATGCAACAAAATTGGTTGACTTTTTTCTTCAGCCCACAACTATTTCCTATTGTGCTTAATAAATTGCACTTATATTATGTATTACCTGTAAGTTGTGAATATGGTGCAGCTCTTCAAACCAAAATCTTAAATTTAAGATGGCCTCAGCTCATTCTACAAAGATCAATTGATTTATAATAGGAACTCTTCAAGATCTAACTGGGCATTCGTTGAATCAAAGAATGGGCAGGAAGTTTGCTAGGTAACAAGTTTCACTGGAATTATCGAAGAACAAATGATAAATCTCATTTACATTAATGGGAATATGTTAAAGTAAATTTTACAGTTCATTGCCTGATTGGATTAAGTCTCTTGCACATCTAAAAGACTATGATTTTTGGATCAGTGTTTGAGTGGACGAATCTAACCGTTGATGATGGATAACGTTGTTAACAATATAGAGTTCATACGAACACTGCCCTTGTCTTCCGGTCTCAGGAAAGAACAAATCAGCTATTCCCAGAGAGATCTGGAGCAGCTCTCACCCCCAAATGCCTTGCTGCTCTTTCCCTCCTAAGCAAGCCCATTTATTATGCGTCATCTTATTATGCATCATCTTATCACACATCATCTTTCTTGGTGAGGCAGAGGACAGAGAAGAGGGATGTTATCAATACTTTTAGGGTTTTCACAAGTCTCAATTTTATGCCATTGGTTACCTAAAACGGGGACTGAAATGAATTTTAGAAAGTAATAAGTCCTAGGTATGATCTTAGAGAAGCTCATGCCTGCCAACCTTCACAGTTTCTGGAGTTGAAGGGAGAAAGCCCATGATTAACGTTACCAACATCCCTCAGCTCCCTCACCGTCAAGGAGCCGGGGATGCCAAGGGCCGTGGCTGTCACAGGCAGCATTTAACAGTAAATTTAGGGCTGGCCAGATAGCTCAGAGGACTAACGTGCCTGCTCATGCAAACACAGGGGCCGAGGTTTGATCCTCTGAATGCTGGCCTGCCCCTGGGGCTGGGTGTGGTGGTGTGCATCTGTAAGCCCTGTGCTTGGGAGGCAGTGGGAAACAGGAGGATCACTACGAGCCTCACCTGCGCGGTGAGACCCTATAGGCCCAGAAATTCACAGTCTTTTGAGTGTGTGTGTGTGTGTGTGTGTGTGTGTGTGTGTGTGTGTGGTACCAGGGATCAAATTCAGAATTTATGCTTATGCTTGCAAGACAAGCACTGATTTCACTAAGCTATCTCCCCAGCTGGACCCTGTACTAAGTACACAAAAAAGTAAATTTAAATGGTAGATTTAATGAATTTATGTGTCCCAGCTGCCAGAAGAGAAAGGCGGTCTTCAGCTAGAAATGAGGGAAGCCAGGAAGGATAGGCATGAGGAGGGAACATGGCCTTTATCAAGTGCTGCCAGAAACGCAGCCCTTCCCTCGATGACTCCCATGGCTCAAGCGTCTCTGTGACAGTCCCATTCGTGGCATCTTGGACTTGCCAACCCACCTGCTGTGTCTGAGTAATTTTATTTTTGCTTAACTGCAGTGAGAAAGAGGATCAGCAACTAAAGGACGAAGTTGCCACCAAGGACTGAGAAAACTCCCCCTTTTCTGACCTTGGAACCCCGCTTAGTGATGCAGGCCAAGATGCTGGCGCCTTTTGGGGGTCAACTCAGCCCCGACACCGATTGAGAACAGATTGTGGACCACTGCGCCCCTGATGCGCAGAGAGAATGCAGACTGCTCCAGATGCGCCTCAAGCTTCTGTCTGCCGTCCTGAGTTAGGACGTAGGAGACCCAGCTTTGTAGCTAAGGGAATAGCTTACGTTGCCGCCACAATGAATGCTGGCACATGGGAACTTGACAGGTCTGGAGATGTAAAAAACAAAACCACAAAAACCAAGGCCTCCTTGGGTGGTCACGTGACCTTGCCAGCTCCCCAAACAGCCTCTTCTGCTCGGGACTCTGTGCGGAGCCTTTGCGCTCAGAAGCTATCGCTGCCAGCGCAGGAGAAGAGCAGGTGGATGGATAAGCGCCATGGCCCTGCTCCCGCTGTCGCTGCTGGCCTTCCTGAGCTGGGGCTCTGCCTGTCATCATCGCCTCTGTCACTGCTCCAACCGGGTTTTCCTCTGCCAAGACAGCAAGGTGACAGAGATCCCCCGCGACCTCCCCCGGAACGCAGTGGAGCTGTGAGTACCAGCGCGGACAGCTGTGCGGCTGGGATTGTGTACTGACCACTTGGGTTATTTTCACAACAGGCCGATAGGTGTTGGGACAAACTCTACCAAAGCCACATCCCCACCCCCTGCCTCCCTCTGGGGCGCCGGGGTGCAGATCTGAAGGAGAAGCCTGGTCGCCCCAAAGGCAGTAGGGAAACCGGCATCCGGGGCAGAGCTAAGGGTTGCAGGTACTGGGACGCTTCCGCTCCGGGTTGTGCACTGTCCTCAGTGGAGCCAGGAAAGCAAAAGTGAAAGCAGAGTAGAAAACTTAGGAGACCTCGAGTTGGAGGCAGAAAGGTGGGCTGAGGCAGCAGAACGCGCGGCGCGGCTCTCGAGGACTCCGGAGGAGTCAGGAAGGGCAGAGGTTCTGTCTTTGCAGACAGAAGCAATTAGTTCTTGCGTTGAGATTTTGCTTCCTGGTGAACAAGAATGAAGGGAAACATTGAAGAATGGAAGAGGAAGAGGAAGGAAGCAGAGGGGGAGGCGGTAAGGGAAAGGGGGTCTTCGCTCCAACTTGATGTTTTTATTAAGCTTTCTCAGCAGCAAGTAAACAGGCTCTTGCAGTCAGGCATGAACGGCTCCAGCGTCTTGCTCTCCCCCTGTTTTGTGAACCAGGGCTATGGTGGGTGAAAAGAGAGCTGCACAGGTCTCGCAAGGAGCTGAGGCAGAGCACGCCGTCCCTGCCTCTGCAATCTTCTTGGCAAGCTCTTTGGAGGGCAACAGAAGTTACACTGGCTGCGCGATAAGGGAGAGAGATTGTTTGCGGCTTGTTTTTAGTGTGTTAATCAGGGAAAGGCAGATAAAATGTCCAGCGACCTGGGACCCCAGCGTGCTTGTTTGTATGAAGGAGCAATTGCTTTACTTTTCTTACTTAGAAGGACTGAATCAGGGTTTGGTGGACACGGGATAGAGGAGAGGCGAAAGTGGCCTGCAGCTGGGTTTCTCTGACCCCCTCGTAGTCTTCCAGGTTCGGGCAATGACTTCGGTTGTAGGTGAATGGAATGGAATGGAACAGCAGGCTTCCTGCCTGCAGCTGCTTGCTCCATCCCTGTGAAGACCCTCCCTTTTCACTCGGGTTCCCCTGGAAGCCAGGAGCCCCCACATCCCACCATGTGCATCTCTCGCCTATCACTCACCCACCTTGCAGCAGTTTCATTTTACTTCATGTACCTGCTGACAACCACCACAGTCACCACACACCAGCGGGAACCGCGGAAGAACACAGGTGCACCATTCAGGGACAAGGAAGTGCCACTCGCCAGTCAGCTCCTACTGTTGGCTTTACACCTTGTCTGTATTTCTTCCCAATAAAACTCCAAGCTTAGTGTCATCGCTCCATTTTTCAAATTAGACAAATCATGCACAACTTGAATATTCTGGGCAGGGACATCACTCTAGCTCCTGGACAGCAGAACTGTGACACAAACTAGAATCTGTATAGCTTCTGCATGGGTACATGAGTGTCTTTTGGCTCCTTTGTTTTTTTCTGAGGACATAGAGTGCCCTGGTGGGTTTGGCCTAGAGGTCTGACTGACGGGTCATACAGCATTTTTTACAACTCTGGGGCTCTCCTGTGGAGGTGGGAAGCTGACATAGCTACTACACAGGCGAATGTGCGCAGATGTGCTCCTCCCAACATAAGGCTAATCCCTTACCTAAGGCGGAGGCAGCCTGAGGCAACCTAGCATCGTGGAGAGACACTAAGCCGGCTCACTGGGATCAGCAGATGGGAAAATTTGGAGGCAGAGCTTGCAGCTCATCTTCTAGCTGGTCCTGAGAATTCACAGAGTCTAGTGTCTAGGATCAGAGAGACCTTCATCCAGACCCAGGCAATGAGGATGGTTGTGGTGAAAATAATGATGCTATTCCCCTCTGTAGAATAGTAGGAAAAACCCACTTTCCACAGAAATTGGAAATCTTTCCACAGAATTTGGTTCCAAATCAACCAAAAAACGTGAAAATGGTTTGGAAAATATAGCTCTGAGATGGGGAAGCGTTGCAGTCTCCCCCATAGTTAAGAATAATTCCTCCCACGGTCCTTACACTTACCCCCCAACTTATACCAACTTATAATTTCAAACTTACACCAGAGACTGCATCAGCAGGACGCAGTCGGTGAGTTGAGAAAGGCTCCTGTGATCTTGCTTTATTCTTCCCAGAGTTTTAATTACTGAAGGTAATGCAGACTCACGCTGTTCCCCTGAAAACAGAAGGCTAAGTCGTGTGAATGTAGCCATCTTTTTCTGCAGCAAGGCCAGATGGATGTGCTACTGAAGGAGACAAGGTTCCTTGGACAGTCATTCCTGTCCTGGGGAGCCCTGTACCACACTGAGGGTGTAGATTGCCTCTGAAGAACGCTTTCTTCTCAGTGAACTCCATGTCTCCTTGCAAGCTCATTGACTTGAACAAACTTCAAGTTACCTAGTTATCTTTAGCCCTTTTTATCTACTTCTGTTGCCTTATGTTCATTGTCTTGTTGTCGTGGCTTAGATCGTTTTCCATACTTCAAAGCCATAGATCATGATTTACTTAGGAGCTTAGCAGTGTGCCTGTTAGTCTTTTCTTGGTGGGCATTTTGTTCTGAGAGATGTATCAGTGTTCTGTCTAAAAGGAAAGCCAGTATGGTGTGTGATTTCTAAGTGGAACAGGGTGTTTGATGTTTGCAAACTGCTTAGCTATGCTTAGCTGTGAAATCTTTGTTCTAAGAGCACCTTTAGATATAAATATTCCCCAGAACACACTGCAGGAAATATTAGTCTACCCAACCCCAGAAAGGATCTCTCCTATGGTCTGAACAACAGCCAGATCTTGCAACCCCCAATTCAGTGTTTGATAACAGCTAGAGATGGGCCCTTGTATGGGTTTGCATTGTTTTATTCTTGAGAAGTAATTAGATAAAAATGTGCCATATTCTCATAAAGAAGGTGACTTTTATGAAATGTATATATATATATATATATATATATATATTATAATATATATGTATATACACAATATATCTACAATATATTGTATATATATATACATATATATCAAATAATATATATATATATCAAATAAAGTTTGAAAAAAAGCACAGCCTAAGGCCATGAGGGAAGCACTGTTAATGTTACTGTCTTGTAGGTTTCCAATTTTTCCAGTCACTCACATCTATTCAATACATGAGCGCCTTTCACCCTGCTAGTAGCCGGATTTCTCCCTCTTCCTCACCAGCCTTGTCCCTGGCCCTGACTTCCTGAAGTCTGGATCTGTACTTACTTCCTAATTGACTCCTTCCTAATAATCTCTCTTCTCCATGGTGACACCCCACTGACACCCACTGAGGACTCCCCCATTCGCACTCATTTGCTGGCTCAATACCTCACCTTTCACTCCCCAACAGGAGTTCACCCTGAAGGCCAGGAGGCTTTCTCTCCAGCACAGTGTGCGTGTCCGCCTCTCTGAGTCTTGATTTCATGTGTCCTGCTTATGCTTGACCTTTGCTTCTTGTGCAGCATCCGACTTACCATAATCCCACTCAAAGCTCAGCCCTGAGCACTCCGTCTTGATTTAATCTTGTCTTGCGCTGAACCCTGCCACAGTTCATTTCACACTTAATCTTGTTTTCTTTTAATTTTTCATGTGTATCTTATTTCTTCATTGCACTGCAAATTTCCTTTGTGCTACTTATTGTGCTTGGTTCAATGCAATGTGCGTTTGGTTCCCTCAATTACATGTAGAACAAATGATTTAATAAATCAGGGGGAATTACATCTGCTTATTTGCTCTGCTTCTCAGGATATTGAAGAAAAGATTTCTATAAAAGATGGTTATTGCTCTCTCCTGCAGTGAGCTACTATAGAATTTGATAGTTTCCTGGTTTTCCTTGCTTTTTTATCTGTTTGTTTTGAGAAAGGGCCTGCATGTCATTCCAAACTCTATTAATTTATGCAAAGAGAGAGGAAGAAGTCTTCTAAGTTAAAAGTTGAATATTCTCTTCTCTAGATGCACCACCCAATTCTCTTAATAATATCGTCCCCTCTATATCTAACCAGGATATTTAGAAAAGTGAAATTCTCCCAACAAAGCCACTTTAAGCCAGCCAGAAACTTCCAGAACATATTGTTCTTTTCCAACTGACATCAACCCTCCACCCTGGAACACTACATTTCCCATGTTCCATAGGTGTACTTCAATACGGTAGTTCTTTCTGGTTATCAAAACCACACATTCAAGTGTGCAGGTTGCCCTGGATGCCCAGGCCTGGCTCTACCTTCTGCTTTGTTTAGATACTGGTTTAAAAGAAACAAACAATACTGGACTCATACTAATACCTATGTAATCCTTTCTCTTATCACAAAATCGGAGACCTGTTTTAGTGAGAAGTGATGCCTTTGGCCAACATTTGCAATTTAATTGGTCTGGGGAAAAAGAAGTTTATAATCCTACAGAAGAATCAGAAAAATAACTAAAAGAATAGCTATAGAATGCAGTACCTTGAAAAATGAAGATTACGTTGCAGAGAAAGAATCTTTTAAAGTACAAGATGAACTCTGCCCTGAGAATTGGCTAAGAACTATAATTTTCAGTGTCATTATCAGCAATTGGAGAGTAGAGTTTGATAGCAGAGAACTGCAGTTGCTGGGTGATGGTCAGATCCCCCTGTTTACCTAGAGGTGCCTGCTGTCCCTCTGTGCCCAACTTGGAGGGCATCATGGCAAGTACTAGGACATTGATTTACCTTTTGATTAACCTTCCCCAAAGCCACTAATTGGATTACCCAGTCACTGTGGTTGACTAGGCTAGGCGTTTTTTTTTTTTTTGTTTTGTTTTTTTACAGTTGTTAGATTTAGACTTTCCAATTCAGTTTTATTTAGACTGGAGTCTGAAGTATGTATCCCACAAGGTCAACTAGGAGAGAGAGTCATTTTTAATTGCCTAGGATCGGCTTATAATGAGACTTGGATGTTTGTTCCTAATCTGACCCCTTTTCAAAGCACCTCAAAATCTGACCTGAAGGCACCATTGCCTTGTTCTTTCATAGGGAGGAACTGGCAGACCTGAAAATGTAAAAGGAACATGTGAAAAATATTTTAATAAAGCAACCAAACTCTTGCCGAGATCTCAAACTTATTAGATCTTTGGTCTTGAGAAGGGCTTGAGTTCCCATTTTCATTTCTTCTCTCAGACCTTTTCTAGCCAGGGCCACTGCAGAACCCTGCATCAGAAAACGTGGGAAATCCACAGCTCTGTCGAAAGCCCCACTGAGGAAAAACCTACAAATAGACTTTTGCTTTGCCCTGGAAGTTTCAGTGAAGCATAAACATCAACTAACTGAGGAAAACCCATGAGTTATTTGTTGGAAGACTGAGGTAAAATGATGCCATTTCCTTCACTCCTAAAATGTTTTAAAAACATCTTGACACCAAGTCTCCCACAACCAGTGAGGATTTTTCTAGGTCACAGAGTCCAGCAGCTGCAGGAGGCCAGCACTGTGCAGACCCCAGCTGGGGGATGTGCCAGGTAAGGACATTTCCCTTGAGTTTAATAGATTTGGTTCTGTTATTTCAAAAATCAACATGGAAAACTCCTTCACAAATGCTTGTTACTTTCAGAGTTTATTTATTTATTCACTTATTTATTTATTTTTGTCAGTACACGGGACTGAGTCCTGGACCTCACCCCGAACTACATCTCAAGCCCTTTCATAATTTTTTTTTTTTTAAAAAAGTGTTTAGAGGGCCAGCGAGATGGCTCAGCAGTCTAAAGCTCCTACTCAGGCAAGCTTAGACAACCACAGGAACTGCGGTTCAATTCACGGCACCACTTGCTGCGCCAGCCATATATTATGGCTGAGCCGGCCATAATATATTTTTAAAAAAAGTTTTTAGATAAGTCATTGCAAAATTGCTAAGTAACACAGGCTAGGCTTGACTGCAGCCCTCACCCCTCAGCCCTCAGAGTGCTGGGCTTACAGGTGTGTGCCACAACACCCCGTTTGTTGAACCTTTTAAATTTTAAAATAATGTGGGTTCCCAACTCTAGCCGTGATTGGGCACCTACGTAAACAAAGGCTGGCAAGTGTCTGACCTCTGCATCCCTGTTGTCCTTTTGGAGTCAGAAGGGCACAAGAATCAGAGGTCCCTGAGGCCTTGAAGCCTGGCCTTGAGCCCCACACCTGCCGCAGCGCTTCAGTATAAACACTTGTCCCCTCTATAGAAGTCTACAGAAGCCTGATGGAGCACATAGGGTACCATCCCAGAAGAGACAGCTCAGTGACCTTTCCCTTAGTTCGCAGGGTCAGCCTGCCTGATGCCCTCCTGGCCTTGTCTGCCCCCTCCCAGGTCCTCACTCTGAGCTTTGTCCACTCCCACCTACTGTGCGCAGATCCAGGGCACAAATCCAAACTCATAAAGTTGCACAGTCTTCCATGTTTGAATACCCAGTTAATCCAGTTAATATATCTCTCTCTCTCTCTCTTTCTCTCTCTCCCTCCCTCCCTCCTTCCCTCCCTCTCTCCCTCTATTTCTATGCTCTCAGCTCTCTATTCTGTGAGCTTCTGTCTATTTCCCATATATCATATGTTCACCTACTAAATAATACTACTTTCTCCAGCCTGGATGGAGCCTCCTACTCAAGCATTCTTCTTCTTTAAGAATACAGCAAGGAGGCTCATTAGCCATAAATTTTCCTTTCAACAACAGATGCATGTGGATTAGATTGCTGAACACTGTCCTAGGCCTTTGGGGGAAAAAACATCCATAGACGCAAAATCCCTGCTCTTAAGAAGCTGCTAAAAGCGTACGGCAAACAAGAAATAATAATCATACTGCTCCCCACTGTTGCTCACAACAGAACCCAGAATAGTCATTGTCAAAACCACCGATGTGACAGTTCACTGCATGTTTCTTTATGGAACAGGATGTCATAGAATGGGCGCTAAGTGAGACAGATGGCTTCTGAGGGCCGCTGAGGGGCTGCATCCCGGCGCTGGTAGGCGGCTCTGACGGTGTCTCCTGGGCAGCAGCTCATCCCATGTAGAAAAGTCAAAACCTCACTGCTATCTTATTTTGCTTCCACCTGTTTTGATGCCAACAACTCCCGAGATACACACACAGCATATCATCTGCACACTGAAACATACATTGCAGAATGTTTTAGTATAGTTTAGATATGTGAGACTGTCACTACAATAAAAGTTATAATGCTTTAGTTCCTCAGAAGGAAAACCCATCCATATCCCTTACATGTACTTCGGCCATCACTGTCCACACGGCCGCCCTCCTCCCAGTCCAGAGTGAGCACTAACCTACTTTCTGTCTCCATAGATTATTCTGGGCTTGCATGTGAGTAGAATCGGATACAGATCTTTTTTTTTTTGTTACTAGCTCCTTTCAGTTGGTGTAACATTGTCAAGATTCCTCCAACCCATTAAGCTTCACTAACCATAAGTCCAGAAATTCTCTGGGGCATAAATTTCTCTTCAAAGTCATCCAGTCAAATTGTGGCTCCCACGGAGAAAACCACCCCAGTGGTCAGACTGGGTGTTTTCCTAGAGGCTCGGGCCTTCCTTCCCATCCTGTGATCTGGCCAGCCTACGTGACAGCTTCTTTCTAGCCATGACTCCTTAGAGGTCTTCCACAACAGCCCCACTACTTCTAACAGAATTCCTAGGCCTAAACACTTGTGTGTTCTGTCACCT
>PVKN010045088.1:0-10004 GCA_004027915.1 Capromys pilorides
AGGTGTTCTTCCACCTCCATGCAATTTTATCCACTGTTGTAATATCTTTTGCTCTCTTGTGTCACACAGAAATAACTCATTACCATTTCATCTCTCGTCTTTGCTCCCTGGACCCTTATATAACCCATTCCACTTGGATTCTGAAATGTTTTTCCATCCTAATTTCCCTCTCCTGGCTATTTTCCTATTTGGAAATGTAGTTCAATATCCCAAATGATACTGGCTCTGCAAGACAGAGTGATCCGGATGTGTGACTTCCTCCGGCTGCCACAGCGGTGGCTTTGTTAATGGCAAAAAGATTCATCTGTGCCAGCTGAAATTTATCTCTCTCCATTTGGATGCTTTATATGGGTGCACTGTATATGTTTTCTCATAGTAGAAATACTTCTCATAGTTGAATTGAGGGATCTTCATACTTTCCTCAAGACATTCCTTTTCTGTCTGTACCTCTGTAACATACTGATTCAAAAAGTGCTAACATTATGATAATATTTTCTGAAGCTCCCTTGGTCCACTTCTTACAATAAAGTACAGGCACAAGAACAAACACTGTGAGTCAGACTAGCCAATATCACAAAAGTCCAGGTCTGCTGCGCAACTTTTAGCGGGACATGATTTCCACAACAGTTCACTACCTTACCACTAAGTTGAGGGCATTGGCACCTGCCCTCCAGATCTCAGAAAGTTTTAGTGAAAATGAAATGAATTAAAAATTATGAAAGACTTCTAAAATTGTATACTTTTTTCAATACAAGCTGTAGATCCTTAATAAATATTAATGAGAAAATAAAACAGCTGAGCTGAACATAATGGTGCACACCTGTAATCCCAGCACTTGGGAGGTTGAGGCAGGAGGATCAATGTGAGCTTGAGACCAGCCTGGGGTATAAAAGTGAGCTCAAGACCAGACTGAACTGCATAGCGAGACCCTGTCTCAAAAAGACAAAGAAGAAGGAAGGAAGGAAGGAAGGAAGGAAGGAAGGAAGGAAGGAAGGAAAAAGGAAGGAAGGAAGGAAAAAGGAAGGAAGGAAGGAAGGAAGGAAGGAAGGAAGAAAGAAAGAAAGAAAGAAAGAAAGAAAGAAAGAGAAAAAGAAAACAGCTGAATGATAGACCAGATTGAAGAACAGAAAGAAAGGACAATCTGAGGAAAAAATACAACATAACATCACTCAAGCTCTTGGCACCTTAAAACAGCACCTGTCACTGATGGCAACCCAGGACAAGTCACAATGTCTTAAGGCCAGTGCAGTGTTTAAAGGGTGCAGGGCTTACTTTTTGATGAGGGATCATCCCACCCTTGATTTCAAAGCTCTGTGCAGTTAATGAGGTGTCCAGTAGCACCTGTTCAGAATTTATCCAAGGAAAAATGTGATGAGTAAAAGCAGGAGCTAAGAGGTGCGGCTCACATTCATCAACACACATTGCTAGCCTTCTGGGGACAGCAGAATATTTACCTGCTGAGCAGCAAATCCCAGATGGCTGTTTAAGTAAGAGGTAATGATTAATATCAAGCTAAAAGTATGTGCCTTTCTATATTTTATTGCATAAAATGCACTAATGGCATATGTATGAAATAAAATTGCATTTCCAACAAGTTGTTCACTCTTCCATGAAGTGCACATCATGGAATGCTCACTCCCATGCATTTAATCATCCATCCATTTATTCAAACACACAGCTCTTAAGTGAATATTAAGTGCCAGATCATATCCCAAGCACTGTAGGACTAAAAGATGAACAATCTTGTGGTCTGGGTATGGGAAATAGAGAGGAGAAGGAGAAAATTAAAATGCACAATCACACCCACAGATGACTTGGGGTGCAGTGGGTTTACAGGTGGTCAGGACTTAGTTACAGATCAGAGAAACCAATCTCACAAGGTTTAAGTAGGAAAGGATTTAATACAAGGAATCAGATACTAACAAAATATTTAAAAGGTCAAGTGAACAAGTCTCTACTAAAGGTAGAAGAATAAGTCGTAGAACAGTACTCCAGAACTGCAATCCCAATACCTTCTGGGCCATGTTCAGGAAGTTTGGAAATCTAGGGATTTGCCAGCGTAACAATGTCCAATTCCAGGAACATGCCTTGTATGCAACTTCCCATGGATCATAACTGTCAGAGCCTCTTACATCCTTACTGAACAGCAGAGTGAGCGAGCACGCAAAGGCTGACAGGCCTCCATTGTTCTCACCATCTGACTTGGTCTTGTGACTGCATCTGCATTGAAGTCTTGAGTAAATGCAAAGTCCCGTATAATCTCAGGCGCCCTAGGTATAAGAGAGACTCTTTCCAACTTCTGAGGTACAGGAACACAAGAGGGAGGGGGGAAGAGTTCTGAGTTAGTCCACCAAGCTTGCCCAGATCAGTAGAAAATGTGAAAATAAAGAAATCTTTAGGCACTGAAGAGGGAAGTGCTGAAGGTGAGAGGAGCAGCCTGCCTTGAACTAGCTAGGACTAGACTACATCCCAGAGAGGCTTACACAGAACCAAGGGCAACATTCCAAATGTCTAATTCTTTTCGGACATTGCTGTTACTGATGAGCAATAGTAAAGGCAAACCCACAGGAGTGTGGTGTTCTGATGAAATAAATAGGAACTCGGAGACAGCAGAAGACAAAGCAGCAGCACTGCCCTTCCCAGCTCTGTCACTAACAGTGTCCCTTGGGAGGTCACTTAATGTATCTGGTTTCATTTTTCCCATCACAAATAGGGAGATATTCTATGATTTCTAGCTAACAGAGATGCATAAGCAATAGAAACACCAAAACTCTCATTATCTTGCTATGAGTAGCTGTACACAGTAGCTAAACACTGTTTTAACTGTTTGGCTGCTGCTATCGCGCTCTTCACATTATGGAGTAACATAAGAAGAGCGCTATAACGCTCCTTAGCAGTCAAACGGTTAAGTAAGAGAGATTCCACATGATATTTGCAGAGATTTACTTTGTGAACAGTAAATTCCTTTCCTAGTAGTATAATATGGCAATGCCAGCATAATTTTACAGCGGTAGCCACTAAACAAATGCTTATCCATATGAAATAAAAGTATAATAATTATGGAACAGAGTGTTCTTTGGAAATGCAAGACTTCCAGGCTTTCCTCTCATGGTGTGCTGTAGAAACCTGGACTCATGCAGCACATGTGGACTGGCCAGGTAAGTAAGGGAGGGAGCCAGAGCTCTGCACCGTTTGCCAGGCCTTGTGCTCAGCCAAGGTGAGTACTTGGCAAGCAGCATAGACTTCATCTCTCAGTCTTCATGAATATGTAATTCACCTAGTCACAATAGGTGTACTTCATGCAGTTTGGAAAGCCACATGTTATTTCCTTGCTATAATGGCCCCCTCTGCCCTGCTTTGGGGCTCAGCAGCTGTTGAAGGTCAAGCTACCCCTGAGTTACTGAGTTACAGCACGCAGATGGTGGAGATCATGTGGCGTGTAAATCACCTGCAGGAACATGGCAACAACAGACTCCAAATCTCAAAACTCTCTTTCTCTCTCTTTCTCTCTCCCTCAAAAGGAAATAGGAGTCCCAGCAAGCTATGAAAGATAATATACAATCTGATAAACTTTTCAAACAAATGAGGGGCAGAGAAAATTCAATAAAACATAAGCTGGCCATTCTATTTAGTTATATTTTTTTTCTCTACCCTCATGTGAGAATCAACAATGATAAAAATGGAGAACAGTGGTAAATAAGAAGCCACATATAGCCTCAGAATAGGACCGTGATGAAAGATAACTTGATGAAGTGATCTCAAGATTGGAGAAAGGCCCAGTGTGGTGATGCACATCTCTAATCCCAGCACTCAAGGAGGCTGTGGCAGGAGGAACACAGTGAACTTGAGGCTGGCCTGGGAAACATGTGAGTCCAAGGCATCCTGAAACATGAGACCCTGTCTCAATAAAACAAGCAAGCAAATGAAGATTAGAGAAAGACTAAGTCTGGGTTTTGGGCTTTCCCCAGACAAATGGAGCTAGCAACACAGGTGTTTGTTGTATTCTTCCTTTCCTAACTTTGACACTACTGCAAACACAGACATGCTTGGGAAAAGAGAGGAGATTGATAGAAATGTTCCATGTTTTTGCCAGTTAACAATTAAAAAATAAGAAATAGGACTGTAGTATAATTGAATTGCCACCAACAGTACAGAGGACAATGCCAAAGTTTTCCTGTATTTACAATGAGTTTCTTCTTACATTAAATTTCTTTTACTCCACCAAAACCTATGCCAATTTATCCTGTCTTGTCCTGAATAACTAACCTGCACTTTTCTACCATTTATATCTGCCAAAGTATTGCTATCTTTCAGTCTTCCTGCTTTTTTCCCCACAAAGTAGCTCTCACTATGATTTTAGAAGGAACCTTTACAACTGATTGCCATTTTGAGAGATTTCTTCTGAATTCTGGCCACCTTGACTCACTGCTGCTTTAAAACAATGTAATGTCTAACCCTTAAGAATGCTTTATGTACATAAGGTAATGAACACCTGTGGACAGCTGTGTAGCTAGTTCAAGTTGAGATTTTTTTTTCCCTCTGTTTTAATCTTCGTAATTTGTGGTGGCTACTGGGAGTTTATACCTAACTATGAGAAGGTGATCTTGGACATGGGCTGTGATCAACATGGGGTACCTTAGCGGAGCGGGATCTCTTATGCTGCTTGTACAGCTATCTCTGAAGGGCTACTGTGAGGACCTCCACAGGCACAGCAAGAACTGTGTAAAGAACTACTTACCCAGTTGGAGGGCATGGCACCAGAGAAGGGCTTGAATCAAGAGCACTTCAGAGGCCCTTCCTCTGAAAGCTCAGTCCTGATGGGCACAGCTTTCCTGTGGAGGACAGCTTCTTTCAGCCTGCCAGGTTTACATACACATGCTTTGGCTCAAAGAAAAGACAACCGGTTCTCAAAGACAAATGAGGATAGACATAGGGTTTGCCTGGAAATCCTGTCTTTGTTCAGCTGGCAGAGAACTAAACTTGCCCTGACATAATGCACGGGCATAGGCAGATCAGCCAATTCCTCCAGGGGTAAAGAAGAGCATTATCTGGCCATCCCGACCAACAATCCCTGCAGGACTCACGAAGTAGAAAAAGACGCTGGACATCTCCTGCCTAAATATACAAACATAGGCTCATTTTGCTGCACTGTCTGTAGATAATTGCTCTGCATTTTGCTTCATTTTGCCTGAGCGGTCTCAGTGCTTATAAGCTTCTGTGATGTGAAGTGAAAGTTTCTGCACAGGCATGATATATTAGCCAGAAATAATACATTTTGCCAAGTGCAATTTTTCTCATTTTCCTTAAGCTGCTTGCAGGAAAAAAAAAAAAACCTGCTTTATTAATTATTCTAACCATTTGCCAGTTACTTAGGTTTTAAGGAGGATTTTATGTGCTTTAAAACCACATTTGTGTTAAATACCAACGTAAATGAACCACAGAAATGAGCAGCAACGCTATCGTGCAGGATTGTCTTCCATAGAGACAGCAGTTCTTCCCCCACTCCAGGCTGTTTCACTCTGAGGACATTAAACTGTTATTAAGATTGTCTTCCCTTCAGGCCTCAAGGACAGATTTAATTTTGTACAACTCAGACTTGATGGTTAATAGCAATAATGCCAAACATACACATCTGGATGCACTACAGGAAGTCATTTCCTTGGTTCTGAGTTGGGGTGTCCACCTGAGTGAGTCCACCTGAGTGAGAGGCATAGAAGAGTTTCTGTGCCTCAGCCACCAATCCAGAAAGCAAAGGCAGAGATTTGCTATAAAGGAAGCAGGATGGTTCACAATGAATGAACACTGAACTTCAGAGAGTGTCTTTCCACCACTGAAGTCATAGTGTCTCTATACTTTTTATATTTAGAAAATAGTAGGGCAAGAGATGTGGAATGCAGAATTTCTTCTTCCCTTCCCTTAGAGAATCACAAACATTCCTAACGTACCCTACAAAGGCTGGCAGGCCAAGTGAAGGGAAGGAATTTTCATAATTATATTTGAAATCTTGGTCTTAGCCCAAGATTATGATGGATACAAAATTGCCGAAGCCCTGGGCTAGAGATTGTAGAAATCCAACATTTCTCTGAATATCTGAGAATGGAAATAGATAGTACTTTTCTCCCCATTTCTAGCCTTTTTGACGCTTGGTCCCTAAGGGCTTCCTGTGATTACACCCTTTATGTCAGGGATCCTAACAATGGTGCCCAAGAGGTTCCCAGTAATCTATGTCATTTGCTTCCCTACCTCCACCACCAAAATACTGACAAACACATGTGTAGCAGAACTTTCACTGAAAAAGTGTAGGTCATTATCATGGGTAATGGAGGGTGTCATGTCCTACACGGTAAGGAAAGCACTTGAAACCCCTTCTGGGTCCTTCCAAACATCCAGCCAAGGCAGTTTTTCACTGTAGACACCACAGCTCTTTAACTTCCAATGATTTTTCTGATTCTTTTCATATCTCTTGCTCCACATCTATTATAGGGTGAATCATTTTCTCCCAAAACATTGCCTATTCAAGTCCTGATCCCCTGTACCTGTGAATGTGACTAGAAACAGAATCTGCAGATGGACACAAGTTAACATGAAGCCACTGGAGGTGAGGGGGCTAATCCAATATGACCGAGAAAAGAGAACAGACAAATACAGGAGGGGATGCTGGGTGAGGACAGAGGTAGAGGCTGAGGATGCACACAACTGTAATCCAGGAAGCACTGGGGACTCCCAACAGCCAGCAGAAGCCAGGCAAAGAAAGGAAAGATCCTATCTAGACCCAAACACAGAGAGCATGGCTAGTTCTCCCTTTGATTTCAGGCTTCTAGCCTCCAGACCTGAGAGAATAAATGTCTGTTACTTTAAGCCACTTAGCTTATGGTACTTTGTTACAGCAGCTATAGAAAATTATTACAACTGCACCTTTCCTTCTCTCTCTCTTATTTTCTCAGCAGAGATATTTAGTATCTATTTTATTACTTTTAGGTTTAACCTCAGATCCTCATCTTTGACCCACACACTGCTGATGAATTTAACTTCCTGAATAAAGCCAGTTCCCTCCTTGAGAGAAATCCTGGGGCCAGAGATTAAGGAAATATTTTTTTTCCACCAACTAGAGTTCACTTAGATGAAATGAAGAAATCCATGGGCTCAAATTAAATCTGAAGGTCTAAGCTCTACAAATCAGTTTCATTAAATAACAGGTCCTTTTCTTCCCACTAATTAGCAGCTTCCTGTTATCCACAGGAATGAAGACCTCTGTGGCCTTGACTTCCCTTTGGCTTCATTGTGGACTCTGCACCAGACACACCAGATTCTTTCAGCTCCTTTGCAATGTACTCCGTGGGACTCACACTGCTGATCCTGGGCTTCTGCTGCCTAGAGGCTTCTTTCTCTGAACTCCTCCTGCCTCAGTCCCTTTCCAAGTTAATTCTAAGGTCTTCTGAAAGTCCTGTGAGGTGCTCCTCCTGACTACTCAGGACAGAGGCATGGCCCCCAAGCACAGAGCTTTATGGAACTCCCTGCTATTCCACAGAAATGCTTATCAGTGTTTAATTACAACAGAAGCTCTTTAGGGCCAGTGAGCTAGCTCAGTGGACTAATCACCTGCTTTGAAAAGCAACCCAGGAACCAGGGTTCAAACCCCAGCTTCACACGCCAGTCTGGCCCAGCTCCCAGGCACATTGAGCTGGCCACCAAGGTGCAACACCTATAACCCCAGCACTGGGAGGCTGCAAACAAGGGGATGGCTATGAGTCTGAGCTGTATAGTGAAACCCTGTACCAAATACAAAGAAGAAAAGGAAGAGGAAGAGAAAGAAGGAAGAGGAAGAAGAGGAGGAGGAGGAGGAGGAGAAAGAGAAGGAGGAGAAGCACTTTTAATTCAGCTCCTTGGGGACTTAACTGATAGTTTTAAATCCCTCTGTCTGAAAGGTACATTTGACTGACTTCTCAGGACACAATAAATGATAAGTTTGCGTGGCTTCTGCTGCCTTATCCCTCATCCCTTCCACTCCCACTAGCTGAGTTTAATGCTTACTATGACGAGGTTGTTTTTGTTCCCAAACCTGTTTGTGGAAGTTTTGCTTGATTACTATAATTACATAGTTTAATTAAATATACATAAACTGTTCAAATATGAACATAAAAAGAGAGTTGCTGTTTCTATGAAAGCTAAGTTAAATGCTTTGGGAAAGACCTGTCAAAGCTAGGGGTGGGGGGACATTTGTTCTTAAATTAGTTGTAGGCAAGACAAGTGTAAGAGAGTGGAAGAAAAACAGAAATCTAAATGAATTCAAATTTCTTCACAAGGATCTGTAAGTTCTCCCTCCACCTTAAAATGGCACAATAGAAAGATATACTGAATGTTTACTACAGTTAAGACACATTAACAAGAATAATACACGTGTCTGAATCAAAGGGGAGTATTCTATGGGGAAATGCTGATAATGTGTCTTTTACTGTAATGGATTAAAAAATTTAAACATTCATCATATTTATTGATCATACTTCATATCCAAACTGGAAATTACAGATAATACATATGCCCTATTATTTTGAGTGGATTTTATGCAACAAATAGATGGTTAAAAAACCTTCAGTTACTGGACCATTTTCAAAGAAAGCATCTTGCCTCTACCAAATTTGGCAAGTTCATTTATGTCTTTTAAGTAAAACACAAAAAACATTTAAATACAGACATAAAATGTTCTTTGTTTTGCAATCAACTGCTAGTCAATATTCTCTTTGGAGAAGCAGACTTCACAGGGAATACTTAATCATGCAATCATTTGATTAATATATGTTCATCTCCCTTACTTGACTACAAGTTCCATCCAAAGGAGTACATGTGATTGTTTGAACACTACAGCTCTAGTGCTCTGTGCTGGCACATAGCAGATAAATAGGAAAATTACATCTTATTCAGTAAGACATATAATAAATGAAAGATGATGTTCTTTTTTTTTTTTGTCCCATGTAGACGCAGTAGATGATGTGGTCAAATATTTTGGGATATCTTTCTAAAAAAGACTCAAGTTATGAAAGACAGAAAGAGCCTCAAAACTCCTCTGAGCAGTGTTAAAACTCAGCTCTGCAGAAAACTGCTCAGTATGAGGAGGACAGTATTTTTTCTCCTCACTGATATGTGGCTGCCCTGCTTTACCTGAACAAACCTCTCTCTGCTGCACCAGGGAACCAAAGAGATGCCTCTTACTCTTCTCTCTGTGCTATGAGAAGTCTATCCTCCTCCACGACACAGCCTTCATGGTTTAACAGGTGGGTTTCATTCATAAAAATGAAAAACTTTTCCCTTTTCGTATCGATTTCCAGCCTCTCTAGGTAAAAACAAAACTTTCCCTAATGAAATTATGTAAATGCACTCAAAGATTCTTCAAAGATCCTACATAGCACAAAATATTTTATGAATTAAACCATATTTTAATTTATTGTAAAAAATATGAAGTAGTAGAAAATATAAATAAAAATTTAGAAATGCTTGTCAGTTCTTGCTTCATTATGATCTCCCTCCATAAGTCTCAAATTCCTTATCTATAAAATAGGATTGATAAAGATATATGTCCTACTGACAAAAGTTCTACAAAATGCTGTACATTGTTTCAAGGTAAATCTGAGGAAATTTGACTGGCCTGATCAGATACAAAAGTTACATATATTAAAAAAAAGTTACATGTTTTGTTATATGCTTTAACTTGGCCTTAACCACCCAGCAGAAAAGTTTAACCACGAGGCATAATAAATAGTAAAGCCAGATTAGTATGCCGAGCTGTGAAAGGCTCAAGTCAACAGCTTCCGACATTGCCAGTTCTGCTGATAACCCACTACTATTATGAAAGATTGGACTATATATACAACTACTTTCTCTTAGTTCAGTGAGAAGAAAAATTTGTACCAATAGTGTTTAGAAAAATTGTCATGTCTGCATCTTGTACTCTGAACTATGGAAACAACAGTATGCACTGTATGAATTATTGTGACTGTGCTACTAATGTG
>PVKN010045096.1:0-10710 GCA_004027915.1 Capromys pilorides
GCAGATTAGTTAATTGCATGTGTGGACCAAGGGAAAGGGAAGTCTAAAGTGATGCTCAGACTGGCTCAGATTGGGTGGTTTGTTCCATGGGAGGCAGATGCCAGATGTAGGGGATGTTGAGGGGAAGGAGGCAGAGCATTCGCTGTTGCTTACGTTGAATCTAAAAAATTGGTAGGAAGTTCAGGTGGGGATATGATATGTATTTTTAAAAAAGAGGGTCATGGATATAGCTCAGCAGCATAAGCACCTGCCTGGCAAGTGCAAGGTCCCAAGTTCGATCCCCGGTGCTGCAAAATAAAATAAAATAAAATACAATAAAATAGTAAAAAGAAAAATCTGGGTGTGTTGGTGCACACCTGTAATCCCAGCACTTGGGAGGCTGAGGCAGGAGGATCATTGGGAGTTCAAAGCCAGCCCAGGCTACAAAGTGAGTTCAAGTCCAGTCTGCAGTGCATAGCAAGACCCTATCAGAGAGAGAGAGAGAGAGTGAGAGAGAGAACTTCTGTTATGACCAGTGTTAATCCTCATTAAGCTTCTCTTGTTCTTTTACCTATTTCCCTCCCTCCCCCCAGTAAAATATATGACAATGGCTTTCAAGACATTGGGCATCACATGATGAAAAAAAGCCACCTCTAAGCAATGGAAAGCAAACAGTTGGAGTCCTATTAGTGCCCCAGTTTAGTGATGCAATAAAGTCTCTAGGCATGGCATAGAGAGACCAAACCTGGGTGGAGCCCTGAGGACTCCAGGAACCTAGATGGAGCTCTGAGGCCAGTGGACAAAGATAGCGAGAGCTGCAGGAGAGAATCCTGCAAGGGAGAGAGCCTCCCGGGGGTGGAAAACGCTGGCGCTCCAGAGACCCGTGCTCATGCATTTGGCTGTATGGACGAACACGTGCGTGTCAGGCGACTCTTCAGGCCCAGGAAAGAACTCTCTGGAAAGGCTGGCGCTGGCAGTGCTTGGCGCTCGCACCAGGCATCCTGCTGGCTCCTGCCAGCCAGGCTGGACAACTTCATGATTTAGAGAACCCTGCACAGTGTTTGCAGCAGTGTCTTACTCCATTTCCAAAGAAGCAGATGAGATTGTACAACAAACCTTAAGATTATTTATAGGCAATACGAAATGGCCAGCACACAACAAAAGTATAATTCACAGTATTTAACAGGCAAAAATGATGAAACATTGAGGAGGCAGGAAAACCCCCATTGCAGGGGCCTAGCTATGAGCTTGTACCTGACGGAGGGAAAGAAGATGAAGAGCAAAGAGACACAGAATTAGGTTAGAATGCACAGGGCCAGGGAGCTTCAGTCCCCTTTCGCCACAGAGCCCTGAGTGACTGCACCTGGGCTTTATTCACTCATGCATGGTACAGGGAACTAATCACTGGCCCTCGCCATCCGTGGCACTTGTCCGGGGAACAGCAGGATCTCTCAGCCGTGTTTCCTTTCCCTCGTGCTCCTTGGTACTCCCTGAGGAGGCCAATTGGGCCTTAATCTTCCTTGCTGGTCCCCCACACCCATTAGGAAAAATGAATTATTAGAAAGTGGCCCAGCAGAATTAGTGGACAAAGATGAGGAAGCATGTACTACAACTTCTTTTTATATTTTTAAAAAGTTTGAGTACTTCTGTAGGCAAATTTGGGATACTGTAAATGAATATATTAAAATGTTGACTCCCAAAGCAATGACATCAGGGGGCAAGACCTTTGGAGGTGGCTCTGTCATGATGGCAAAACCTTGACACATGGGACTGGGACCTTAGAAAATAAAGCCAGAGGAGGAAGAGGAGCTGCAGTCTCCACAGTCCCCTTGGAGTCGCCCCCTGGCTTCTGGCGCAGGTCCTGCTGCCTCATGGCACAGACTCACTCCAGGCCTTCCGCTTTGGCCTTTCTCCTGGGTGCAAACAGGAAGTGTTGTCATGCCCCCCCACCTCCAGTCATCAGTCAAGATCAGCATCTCCTAAGCAGCTGGAACAGCGGCGGAGGCTCCTCATGGGGGCTGAGCTTTCACGCAACCAATAGAGTGTGAGAAGCCACTGTGAGCTCAGTTCTGGAAATTTTTGTGGTGGTCATGGAGGTGGTTTTGGCGGCTCTGACAACTTTGGTCATGGAGGTAATAAACTTCAGTGGTCCAGGTGGCTTTGGTGGCGGTGGCGATGGCTACAGTGGATTTGGTAATGATGGAAACAATTTTTGAGCTGGTGGAAACTGCAATGATTTTTGCAATTACCGCGATCAACCTTCACATTATGGCCCCAGGAAGGAGGAAAGGTCAACACTTTGCCAAACCGTGACAGCTCTAGTGGCATCGGTAGCTATGGCAGTGGCAGAATACTGGCAGGAAACAAAGCTCAGCAGGAGAGCAAAGCTGGAGAAGTGAGAGCGAAGCTGCCGTGCAGCACCCCTGCGAACTCCGCCAGAGTGGGTGGGAGCAGGGCTCCGCTGCTGTGAAGAGCACATGCGCAGACGGTACTCATGTGAATGGAGAAAAGCCTCGAGGACTAATTGTATAACGAGTTATTTTGGTTTCTGTTCTGTGGGAAGCGTGTAGCATTTCAACAAAGGGTTTTAATGTAGACTTTCTTTTGCACCCACGTTGTTGATTGCTAAATGTAATAGTCTGACTATGAAGCTGAAGAAGTGTCTTTAAAAAAAAAGCCAGCAGAGGAACCCTTGTCTGTCTGCTGTGTGAGCTGCAGCAGCCCTCCAGTGGGCCCTGCCCGGCACAGAACTTGATCTTGGGCTCCTTGACTTCCAGAACTAAATTTTTGTTGTTTATAAATTCTTATATTTACAGTAGTTTGTTATAACAACTCAAATGGATGGGTTAGGAGTAGCTTCAGGAAATGTACAGAGAGGATTTTATTCTTTTCTTTCTTTCTTTTTTTTTTTTTTGCTGAACCAGGAATCAAACTCAGGACCTTGCACTTGCCAGGCAGGCACTTGTGCCCCTGAGCTATCTTCCCAGCCCCAGATTTCTCTCTTTCTTTCTTTCTCTCTCTCTCTTTTTTTTTTTTTGTGGTACCAGGGATTGAACTCAGGACCTTGCACTTGTCTGACACATGCTTGTTCTACTGAGCTATCTCCCTGGCCCCTAACGAATTGTATTTTTTTCTTCTTTTTGGCAGTACCAGGGATTGAACTCAGGACCTTGTGCTTGCCAGGCAAGCACATATTCTATGGAGCTATCTCCCTGGCCCCAGAGAGGATTCTATAGAGTAGGAAAAATACAGTGTTCTCCTAGCTATACTTTCAACACGGATGTACAGAACACTCCCTTCTGGTTACCAAAGTGGGAGTGTTTCTCCCCCAAGCAACTTTCTAATTCTCTGTGCACACAGAGGCTGCGCCTTTTAATTTAACCAAATTCAAACAATGTGGAGTGAGAGTCAGATCCTATGGGTCAAAGACTCTGTCCCACGTAATTGCCCCTATTTTTGATGCCAGTCACAAGTCCCAGACTGTGGTACCATCTTTCCCCAAAATAAGACTAGGACTTATAATTTGTGCTCTGAAGGACACAATAGGGCTTATTTTCAGAGGATGTCACTTTTTTTCATGTATAAAAAAAATCTATGTTTATTCATGTACAAGAATCTATATCCATTTATTTATGTACCAAAATTTACATTTACTTGAAGATATTCATGTGTTCTTCTTCTCGAGGATCAGTCTACGGCAGAGCAGGTAGGAGGAAGCGGACAGGCTATAAGCGTTTTGCGTGGTGTCACCCACATCTGGGGTGGGACTTCTGTCTTTAGTAAATCCACTCAGCCACACGCAGAACTGTGCTAATTTGAACCAGTGGACTAATTTAGTACCATACACCTTTTTAAAAAAACACTTTAAAAAATATTTTAAGTAATTTATTTGTTTGGTACAGAGTCTCTCAATTGGCACCAGTCCTGCCTTGCCAGGGATCAAACCTGGGTCCTTATGCTTGCCCGACAGGCACTTAGACCACTGAGCTATCTTCCCCTGCCCAGTACCATACCCCCTTAATCCCAGTATCACACATCCCAGATCCAGCCAGCTCTGAAAAGCCCCACTTCTGGCCACATGAGGCTTTGGAGGGACATCTAGATACAAGCCAGCACGTGGAGGTACTGAAAGAAGGCTGGGGGTACGGAAGAGCTACGGGGGGCTGTGACCACTCGCTCACTAGACAGAGGTCACAAGCTGAGGAGGCCCCGACGCTCCACTGGGCTAGCCTCACATTCTTGGCTGCTCAAGTCGGGGACACCAGGAAGCTGAAGGAGAATTGGGAAAATGGAAGGAAGTCCAGAGGAAACGGGCTGGTGTCTCAGAGAGCTGTAGGGACACCAGCATCAGCGACCTGGAGTGGGCACCGGGACCCTGTCAGAAGTACAGAGAGGCCCCTCTGGGGCTCCGTAATTCTAAATGAGGGAAGGCAGCTGGGGACACTCCCACAAAGCGCATGCTTTCCAGTGATAGAACGGGAAGCTTCACAGAGGGCACAGGGCAGGGTTACCCAGCAGAACGGAGCAGACCTGTCCCCAGGCCGCAGGGGCAGGGCCTGCTCAAGGAGCACCCTCAATCCCGAGCACTTCCTGTTTTCTGTCACTGAATTTTGGGGTGATGTCCTCTGTCAGATGCTTATGAAAAGGCTGGAAAATTCTGAAGCTGGTCTTTAGAAGGGGCTCCACCATCCCAGCAGGGAAAGAGACCTGGCCATCTTTGCTGCCTCTCCCTGGAGTGACTGTGAAGGCTCCAGGCAACATTTCCCTCATTGTCCCCACCCTGGAGATCACTCAAACATCTGTGGACAGAAGGAGAGAGAAATCCTTCACGCCGTGGGAAAGGGAGCGAGAAAGAGGAGTCACAAATTACTGCCACGGTGGACAGATAGATGTGCGGGAACCTATTGATGTAATTAATAATGGGTGACAGAGGCCAAGCTCCAGGAGTAACTCCTGGGCGAGTCCATGTATCCAAAGGTCAAGGGCAGGCCATGGAGCACGTGGTGAGGGCGCAGTGCTTCCTGTGCGGCAGAGGGGCCAAGCGGGAAGGTATCGAGGAACCTCTGAGGTAGTGGAAGCTTTCCGTGTCTTTACTTAGGTGATAGATATGTGTGAGCGCATGCGTGGAAATTCACACGCCCCCGACGTCAGGTATTTTCTGTGCGTTAGCTCAGCTACAGTTCAATAAAAACTAAATCAAAAGGAACATCTCAATTTTATTTTGTAATTTCCCAAATATCTACTTGATTCATTTAAAAAAAAATTTTTTTTTTTTTCTTTTTGAGACAGGGTCTCACTATGCAGTTCAGGCTGGCCTTAAGCTCACTTTTGTAGCCCAGGCTGGTCTCGAACTCACAGCAATCCTCCTGCCTCAGCCTCCCCAGTGCTGGGATCTTTTTTTTTTTTTCCTTTTTGTCATTTAAAATTGTGTGTGGCCATTGTCGATAAGTCTTTTGGCCTTCCCCTCAGTCTATACTTCCCTTTTTACAGAAGATATTCTGATTCATTCTAATGGTCTCATTCATGGGGCTTTCACAGGCTGAACTCTAATGTCCACTGTTTCTCCTGTGTGTTGCCAGCGTTAGCTGATGTTCTCGTAAGCTTTTTATGTGCTCAGCAAACAGCCCGTACAATTGCCTATCCACTAGTCCACTTCTAAATGTTTTTCTGGCCTTACCTCTTTAGTCTTCACAGCAACCCGTCAAGTATGCACTATTATTATCATTCCCATTCTACAGATCATACTACTGAGGCACAGGGAGGGACTGACCGGCTACAGGTCTTCCAGCCTGTCAGTCTTTGGAATCCTGGCTGTCGTGAGCCAGATGATTCAGCTTCTCCCAAGCTGGTGGCACTTCCTGGTCCTTGAATTATCTTCCTGCTTTTCCACATTCCTAAATCCCCTTCTGACTCTTTCTTGGAGGGGCTCATTCCTGGAGGAAGTGGGCGGGGTCTTACTTTGTCAGCCCTCTGGAGTTTTGTAGGCAGTGCTCTGATTGGAGAATTAGAAGTGGGGGGGGGGGAGGAAATGGCCTCCAGGGGTTCAGAGGAGGGGAGCTGGGCTCCTTCTGTACACAGGAGCATGGATGTTTTGGTGACACAGGGCTGTGAGCCCCACGTGCTCCCATCTCTTGCGAAATGACAACTCTTAGGTTACAAGCGGAGTGAGTGTGGCAGTGGGCATGAAAGATAAATTAAAACCTCTAAGAGCAGGTAGGGGCATAGCTCAGGGGTAGAGCATTTGACTGCAGATCAAGAGGTCCCCAGTTCAAATCTGGGTGCCCCTTACTCCCCATTAGTTTTGGCCTTTTGAGCAGTTCTGAAAATGTTGATTTCTTTAGTGGCCGTGAGGGTTAATATCGTGTTTCAGTCAGAGATGGGTGAGATGTGGGTGTGGTAGTTATTAGTCCCCATTTTAATTTGGAATCATTCTAGGTGTTCGTGTAGCAGCCAAAGATAATGACGTCCGGACCCCTGGGGCTGGCCTGAGACCCGGTGAAAGCTCCTGGCTGCTTCAAGACTCCAGGTGAGGCTGAGCAGAGGCTGCGCCTGGCGACCCTCTCGTGGATCTGAGGTCCCGGGTCATGGCTGCCACTTCTTGATCTGCGAAGCACCACACCTGGCGTTGCCAGCCACGCCGGAGTTCCTGTGTGTCACTATGTGTATGCTGGGATCCCCTAAGGAGGATGTGACCACATCTCTGGCTCCTCTCACCCTTCAGGCTACCAGAGAAGACAACTTCACTGTGGATAATTCTGCAGTATTCCTTCCTGGAAGGTTGGGGCTCAGAAAAGAGAGATGACACAAGAAACAGCAGGGAAGGGCAGGAGTCCGGCTCCTGTAGTGTGGAAAACACTACACAGTGTTTTCCACACTGATGCCGCAAGGGGACTGAGCAGGAGGAGGCCGCAGGGGGGTGCCGACGGGGTGAGGGCTTCTCCTAGCCTGTGACAGGGGCATGGCGGGAGGAGGGCCAGGTCAAGGTCCTGGCCGGGTAGACTCTGTAGAGCCCAGGAAGGTCCCCTAGGACACCAGAGAGGAGTCGGCAGAAAGTGTCCTTGATTCTTGAGTGAGGCCACACAGCCCAAGCTGCTTGTGCCCAAAGTCTAGCGAGGCAGGTGGGTGGGAGTGTGGGTCAGAGCATGGGGCTGCACCTCGGGCAGGCAGCGCGTGGGCCAAGGCTGTCGCCAGCTGGCTCTTCCTTTCCTGCTGGCCACAGGTTGCCAACACCATGCTATGTTGTGACCCAGGGACACAGATCTCTGCCCCTCAACTGTCAGCACCAATCCGAGAACAGAATCCTCCATCCAGGTCCCTTGTCGCTAACACAGGAGCTCTTGTGCACATGGAGCCTGGGGGAGGGGAGGGGGAGAAGAGGAGGGTTAAGGGGGTCAGTTCAGTTCCTGCCCCAGAGCGCTGGCTGGACAGAGGCCCTGTCTCATCAGCACAAACTCTGTGTACCATGGGGTGGTGCATCCCATGTGTTCTTTTAACCAGTGTCACCATTTTGGGAGCTGTGAGCTTTAAGATCACTAATGAAACTGATCTCTTCCAAAGTGCAGGTGAATAAGAGTCCCCCAGGAATCCCCTTACAGACACCCGGCAGCCCCGGGTCCCCTTCACCAAGGCTCTGGCTTATTCTCAGGGGAACCAAGAACCTCTGTTATGGCCCAACCTCCACCCTATCCCAAGCCTAGCCCAGCCCACCCACTTCCTGTCCTCCAAAGGGCCTGCTGAGCAGCTGCCTCCTGGAGAGCAGCAGGTTCTGGGAGCTGAGTGGGCAGGGTGACCTTGCTGCCCACCTCCAGGCTTGCCATGCTAGTGTCTGATCCAGGGGCTGGAGCTGAGAGATGCTGCTCACCAGAGGAGGTGGCAATCAGCTGTGCAGAGGCGGTCAGACTAGCCAAGGGGGAAGGGCGTCCATGGGGATGGGAGAGCTCTAGGAGCCCAGGTGTCCCCAGGATGGCCAGAGGCAGGTGTGGTCACACAGGTTTACAGTGGCAATTACACACCCTAGACATTCAGGTGGGGGCATAGCTCAGGGGTAGAGCATTTGACTGCAGATCAAGAGGTCCCCGGTTCAAATCCGGGTGCCCCCTACTGGTCACTCACTTTATTGCCAAACCTATAAGGGTCTTGTTTCTAGTCACTCTGCCTGCCACTCTGCCTACACCGTGTGTTATCTCTCTCTGGTGACATCAGCTATGGCAGAACACATCCTTTGGGGACTTAGAGGAGGAGACAGGAAGTATCCACGATGCTTGGATGATGCCACACAGACAACCAAAGCTAACCATGCCCGAGAGTTAGGAGGGTGTGAGTGTGCGACAGAACTTGGGACTATGCATTGGGCACTCAGTGCCTGGTCCAAGGCTGCCTGACACCAGCTGACTCTTCCCTGCCCACTGGCCACAGGTTACAACCCCTGTGTCCTGTCGTGATCCAGGGACACAGATCTCTGGCCCTCTCACCTGAGCGTCTGTCCTAGGACAGAATCCCCTACCCAGGTCCCTTCTTGTGTTTGCTTCAGGACACCTTGTGCCTATGGAGCCCGGGAGGGGAGAAGAGGGGGGCAGCAGAGTCTGCTCAGTACTTGCCCCAGAGCGCTGGGTACAAAGTGTGCCCTCTCATCAACACAAACTCTTCTTACCTTGTCATCATTTTGAGACCTGTGACCTTCAAGGCCACCAAAGAAATAGATCTCTTCCCAAGTGCCTGTGAACTACAGCCTATAGAAATCCCCTTAAGGCCACGTGGTAGCCCTGGGTTTACCTGGTGGAGGCTCTGGCTTAGTGCTCAGGGGAACCCAGAATATCTGCTTGGGCCCCACCTTCACCCCCTCCCTAACCCACCCCCTTCCAGGCCTCCCAGGAGTCTGCTGAGCAGCTCCCTTCTGTAGAGCCGCAGCTCTGGCAGGTGAGTGTGCAGAGCGACCTTGCTGCCGTCCTCCGGGCTTCCAGTGCCAGCGTGTGAGCCAGGGCCTGGGTCCAGGCAGTGCTGGTGAGCAGAGGAGGTGGCTTGCAGGTGTGTGGAGGAGGTCAGATGGGACCAGGAGGAAGGGTGCAATGGCAATGGCAGAGCTGTACAGGCGCCTGTGTCCCCAGTCTGGTGAGAGCCACGTGTGGTCACACAGGTTTACAGAGTCTATTACACACCCCTAGCCAGTCAAGTGGGGGCATAGCTCAGGGGTAGAGCATTAGACTGCAGATCAAGAGGTCCCTGGTTCAAATCCGGGTGCCCCCTACGGGTGACCCACTTTATTGCCAAACCTACAAAAGTCTCCAGTCCCTCTGCCCTCCACTCTGCCTGCACTGTGTATCTCCTTTTTCTGGCAACATCAACTATGGCAGAACACATCCTTTGGAGGCATAGGATTTATTTTTTTTTTTTTTAATCTTTTTGAGACAGGGTCTGGCTATGCAGTTCAGGCTGGCCTTGAGCTCACTTTTGTAGCCCAGGCTGGTCTCAAACTCACACCGATCCTCCTGCCTCAGCCTCCCAAGTGCTGGGATTACAGGCATGTGCCACCACTCCTCGCCTTGGCATTTATTTTCATCCTTAGCTGTTTTTGACTTTTTATTTGCACGGAAGATAGATTCGTGCCAGGAGGCTGAGCCTTGCACTTTCTGTTAATGGGGTGTGTGTGTGTGTGTGTGTGTGTGTGATTTACTTTTCTTTTCCTTTATTATTGATTTACTCTTTGCTTTTTGAGACAGGAATCCCAGCACGCGTCCTCACTGGCTCCTCTGTTCGGGTTACGGTGCGGAGGGCATTCTGAATCAGGAACAGCTCAGCCCGAGTGGCCGCAGAATTTCTGAGGCACCTTACCAAGAATGGAGAGGAAGATGCTGTGCATTATGAGTTGCAGCTTTTTTTAAAAAAATTAAAAGAAATCTTTTATTTGTTTGGTGCAGGATCTCACTTTGCAGCTGGTACTCATAGTGATCCTCTATCTCAGCCTCCCCAGCCCTGGGATTTCAGAAATGTACCAAGGCCTGTTACAGTGCCGGTGCCAGCACTGCCTGTGGTACCAAGGATCAAACGCAGGCCCTTGCACTTGCCAGGCAGGCACTTAGACCCTGAGCTCTCTCTCTCTCCAGCCCTGAGTTGTAACACTTTGTGGGGGGGGGCGTGTCACCTTCAGCTGTGAATTTTGTGAAGCGCAACCCCCTGCTATTATGCAATGAAGAGAAGTGGAAACAAACCCTAGGGTGGGCTTTCCAGCCCAGTGTCTGTCTCAACATCACAATGCTGGTGACCTCAGTGATGCCCAAGCCAGTGCCTCAAGGAGAGGAGTGGGGTCACATGCAAAAGGCAGGGAAGGGTGGAACCGAGGTGCGGCCCTGGAGAACAGGTGATCCGTCACATGGCCCTGCATGACCAGAGCATGTGGCGGGCCGCACTAAAGATCTCAAGTCCATGTAGCAAAGCTCACAATAGCACATGACTAGGAGGCCAGATAGGTTGCCAAGGGCGCAGCCCTGCACTGCTGTCCACGGCGCCCAGACCCCAGCCCGGAGGCTTCCCACACACGCTCCCCTTGACAGGGCAGAGTCCTTCCCCTATGAGGTCCTCTGAGGCTGAACTCTTCTGCAGGAAGGGACAAGCGGATGACCAGGTCACTGAGTTCCACCCTCTGACCCACGATCCCACTACCTACCCACCCACATGGCCTCCCAATGCCGGCCCTTCTGCCCAGCTCCAGCCCTCCTTGGTTTGCTTGTGTGACTA
>PVKN010045097.1:0-10080 GCA_004027915.1 Capromys pilorides
TTCAAGATCTGAACTCGAGACCAAAGCTGGCAAAAGTATTTGCCCAATAGCTCAGTTTCTAAATGCAAATGTGGCTCAGTTAGATCCAAAGAAAAGAAATTTATATAATGGTAGGATTATTTAACACGAAATCGTTTACTTTCATTTTAATGGGAGGCATGTTGTTTTAAGTTTTTGATATAAAAATATAACCTTTAGCAACAACAAAATAATTTACTGTTAGAAGACTTCTATAAATAGCAAACATAAGATTTTCCTACTTATATTTCAGTTCACTGTTTTTGTTATTTTCCAAGTAGAGTTGTTTGTAAAACCCATAAACAAATGCCATGTTTGTCGATTTCATGGGTGGTTGTACATAAAAGAGCAACAAGGAATGACCATAGCTCCTTCCACCTCTTATGTCTTATCCAGGCAGGTTACGTCGGGTAGCACTACTGCCGTTAGACCCAGTGCTTTAGGTCCTACCGTTGTAGCATCAGTCAACCCCAGCATCACACACCCTCCATCCAGCCATCCTTAAAAAAGCCCACCTGTGACTGTCTAAGTCTTTGGGGGCGTCTAGACACAGCAGTCACTCTTGGCCTGTGAGAAGTGATTCCAGAACCGACTGCCGAATGACTGCAAGTTGTGATGGATCGCTGAGCTTGAGAAGCAATGTGAAATAATACAGCGGCCCACAGATTGGTAATGAGACAGGTCCACTGAGGGAGTCCTAGCCCAGCCATTTACGACTCGACTCACTTCGGTCGCCCTATCTCATGCCACCATCCTTCTCTGCCTTGGCCACCACAAAACATTTCTAATTGATTTCTCTGCTTCAGCATTTATGTCCACCCATTATCTACACAACATAACATTAGTGCTGACTGCGGGGACTGCAGTTCGATCCCCGGCACCACATGCTGCGCCAGCGCCACCACCAGGGCAGGCTGAGCCAGCCACAAAATGAATAAATAAAGAAACAAACAAACACAACAAGCAAACAAATAAATAAATAAATAAAATTTAAAAAAAAAAAAAAAACATTAGTGCTGTATTTCTAAAACAGAGACACAGCTGCATACGCGCAACTCCCAAGCTCAAATCTCTCCAACAATTCCAAGTTGCAGTAAGAAAATCTAAAATCTCCCCAAGAGCCGCATCACCAGTCCGCTCCGTGGTGTTACATCACCTCCTAGCATGGCTCCGCTCAACCCTGCTCCCCGTCAATGCTGAGTTCTTAGCAGTTCTGTTAATGCAAAAAATTCACTCCAACATCAGATTTCTTGACTTCATTCTGCCTGAAATATATTTTCATGCTGTTTACATATCTGCCTCATCCTCTTCCTTTGCATTTCTGTCTGTAGAGATTTGTGTAGGACAGCTGCTTCTCTTTGGGCATTCTGTAGCCTGTTATCCTGTTTTATTTTAAGTAGAGAATTTATTAGTATCACAAAATAAATTATGTATCTGCCACGTGATCATTATTCACTAGAATGTAAACTCTAGAACACCCTGAATTGTGTGGTCTCATTTTGCTAGATCACTAGTGCTTCTGTAGTGTCTGGAGAAGTAGATATATGAATATTCAAAATAGATATGTAAATTTTTTTCAATTTAGAAAAGGTGTGTGACTGTCATCAGTCCTGAGTTAATATCTGAGTATTTATTCATTTATTTAGAAAATGTTCATTGTGTGTCTCTACGGCCAACAAGGGCATGCCATGCTTTTGAGAGATGAGTAACTCTCATGTGGTTGTGTCAAATGTCACTTCTCCACTTATATTCCCCTTGACTGCTCATGGTTATCACCGTAAGTGGCTGCTGTATTTCCTTGCTTATAATCACTCCTAGTATCTAAGTCTCTCTCTCTCTCTCTCTCTTTCTCTCTCTCTCTTTCTCTCTCTCTCCTCTCTCTCTCTCCTCTCTTTCTCTCCTCTCTCTCTCTCCTCTCTCTCCCTCCCTCCCTCCCCCCCCTCTCTCTCTTTCTTGCTCTCTCTCATCTCTATCTCTTAGTGGATTATCTTCCTCCACTCAAGGTGAGCGTGGGGTCCTCCCCACATCTCCAGCGGTGCTCCTTCTGGATGACACACCTGTTTCTGTGATACTACAGACCAAGAATGATTCTCAGCTTTCAGTCTACAACCCCAGCATCATATCCCTCAAGGAGTCCAGACCTGATTATCTAATTTCTTCTTTTTTTTAAGAGTAGATTTGTTTTGTTTTGTTTTTTGTACTGGGGATTGAACTCAGGACCTTGCACTTGCCAGGCAAGCATTTATTCTACTGAACTACCTCCCCAGCATGAGTATCTAATTTCAACTGAACATTTTTACTATAATACTTGTGTATGAATCTAAAATTTAACATTTCCAGAATAAACCATTGCTTTTTCCCTTAAACATACTCTTTCCCATTTCTAGGCTTCCACAGTGCACTACACTATCTCAGATCACTCAATTGCTTTATCTAAAATTTTCATGGCCAGGGCCAGCCAGACAGCTCAGCAGACTAAAGCACCTCCTTAGGCAGAGCAAAGTTGCCAGAGTTTGATCCCCAGTGTGTCATGACAGCCTCACCTCCAAGACGCACTGAGAGGACAACTGAGACTGGTCGTGGTGACACATGCCTGTAACCACAGCACTTGTGAGGCTGAAAGCAGGAGGATATCTACGAGTCCAATGTACATAATGAGACGCTGTGGACTCTGTCCTAAAACACATAATTAATTAATTAATAATAAATAAAATAAAATTTGCACGGTCATCCTCTATTCATCTCTGTTCATCTTGCACATCTTATCCACCAGAAAATGTCATTGGCTCTGTCTCCTTTAATCATTCTCTGTCTGTTCATTTTTATTTACCTTCAAAACTTGATCTTCAATATTCAACACTTCAATACCTAACTTTTATTTGTACCTCAAGCTCTTACCTTTAATTCTTCTCCATTTCTTTACTCCCACTTAGACTACCCCAACACCTGCCTCTAACTTTTTAGGAATACAAATGATTGCATCTCATGTACCTGCTTAGAATCTGCTTTAGGTTATTCATTACAGAGCAATGAAAATCAAATTCCTGATCATGGCTGCAAAGTCTGACTTGCATCTGCTCACTGTCCTGAGGATATGATTTACGCATCCTGAGACCTGGGCCTTCTTTCATATATAAAATTATTGCTTTTCCTTGGCCTATTTATTTCATTTTCTGAAAATCTCTTCCTGCATTCCTTTTTGCTATTAGGATCTCAGTCTAAATTTCACTTCTTTAGGCATGTTTTCTTGAACCAGCCATCAGAAGCTATAGGCAGGTAGTCTAGTACATCCTGTATTTTAATTATTTTCATGCTATTTCCCAATAACTGCTGTTATTTTATATTCTAAACTTCATTTTTCATTTATTTTACTCTCTGAGGAAATGAACTGTTGAGATCTGAGGCTGAGCTTTCTTGTCATTGCCGCCCCAGACCTAAGGACACACAGTGGCACATTCTCTGGTTCTAGAGTGTATTAGTCCAACTGACAAAGCAAGATGACTGTCTGTGGCATCAGAACAAAAGTTCAAGCCAAGCCTCTGGCCTGCTGAAGTTACTTCAGTTTTTCCAGTTAAAGTGATTTACTTTGTGAGTTTCACAGTTAATTCAAAAGCCCAGTTCTTCCAGAAGCCTTGCTCCCAGATGCACGTGTTCCTGGGTGAAACATCACTAAATAATTAATGCTGTTGTGTGCATTTTGACATTAACTCACTAGATAGCTTCCTGGCAAAATTTTAACATTGACTCCTTAAACTTGTTCTGTTCAATTTTGATCTAAAACAGGGAAGAGAGTGGCCAGGAGGGCTGGCCTTGAGGGGGAGACAGAGTAGGGGGACACTAGTCCTAGGACCCTTGAGCCATCATGACCAGGGCCTTCAGTCACTGGAAAGAGAAAGACATTTTCCCCACTATTTTCCATTTGACCTTTCCTTACAGTCATTTACCCTTTACAGTGACATATAAGGATAAGACAGATTGTCTTCACACTTGCTCCAATTCCTTGGAAATGTTTCCTACTTTTCCTACCCACTGCGAGCCAATAAATTCTGGGAAGAGTGAATGTATTCTTTCTTTCATCAGTCTTGCTTGCATTCCCTGCAGTGCCTCTGCTCTCGCTGTTCTGCCGACCCAAAAAGCTGTCTCTCAGATGTCTTTGAACTTTCACCCTCACTTCCTCCAGCTCTTTCCTTAGATGGATACTCACAGCAAAACCAACCCACAGCTACTCATGGGTCCCCAGAGCAGCCACACTGCTGCCTGTTTCTTCTGGGGCTTTTACTGGGGGTGCCACATGACACTCTAGGTTCTGTATCTTGACTGTGCCTTTATTATCTTGCTTTTTCATTCCACCATTGTGTAGGCTTCATGAGAGCAGGTATTTCTCAATCATTTTCGTATGTAAATCTCCCCAATGCCTAGAATGCACAGAACATAGAACACGATGAGTACTCAACACATATTTAATCAATGAATGTTCATTGAACGCTTGCTACTACCACCCTAGCAGGTGAAGAAATTAAATGATTTCATGGACCACAAAACACTGACTAGGAAAAAAAATCATAATAATGCTTTTGGCTTTGCAAAAGCCAGGTTGGGTAAACTAAGTGATAAAAACACAACTAGAAGCAGTGAATGCCTCTGCAGTCATTGTAAATGGGCATGATTGTGTTCCTGTGAGACATGTGGCAACATCAGGAGACAGTGCCACAGAGTGCGTGGAACTTGTATCTAGTGGGTAGGGGAGTGGTGTCCTAAAATGCACTAAATGTTCTTCCTCAATTTAAAGATAAGTCCAAGTCAAATGGCAACAGACTACATTGAGAAACCCTTATTACTGAGTAAATGTTAACCGTTCCCTTTCTGTAAGTAGTAGGCTTTGATCTGTTTGAAAGAAAATTCATTAGAATATACATTTTAGTCACTTTTTCTCATTGTGAGAGTTTTAAATAAGATCATGCAAAATATCCTACCAATAGAAAAATTAATCAAAGTGGTTTACTTAAATAGTTCACTAAGATTGGAGGTCCTATTTGACCCAAATATTTTCCTTCTGGGTACCTTCCCAGAATCTTAGAAACATTGTGCCACAGTGATATATGTGCACCTATGTTTATAGCAGCACAATTTGTGATACTTAAATCTTGGAAATAATACAAAAGCCTTCAACTGAGGAATATGTAAAAAAAAGATGTAATGTTTTTATACAATGGAGGACAACTCATCCATAAAGGATAAACTGGAGACTTCTATAGGTAAATGGGTGCAACTCAAGACCATATTCACAAGTGAACTAAGCCAGATGCACATGTGTGAGCATCGTACTGTCACCCTAGCATATGAAGCTGACATAGTAAATAAGCCACAAAATGTACAGTAGGTATTCTAAAATGGGAAAAACTCCTAAAGAAAAAGGAACTGGAATGGGGAAATGGAGAAAAGAAGGAAAAAGCAAATGTGTGTGTGTGTGTGTGTGTGTGTGTGTGTGTGTGTATTATAATATAACATATAATAACATATAAAAGATACTAAGATAGTTATACTACCAATTTCTCCAAGTTCATTGAAAAGAAAGGTATGCATCAATATTGTTTGGACAATTAAATGCCAATATCGTATACTCTGAATAATTTAAAGATAATAATATACAGTGTACTATCCATGCTACCCTCCTGTTGTTTTGTTTTGTAATTTTGTTCTAATTTTTCTTTTTAAAATAAAAAAATTTCATCTCCGCTTACATTAAAATACTTTTATGTACTTTCTGTAAGACAAATGTATTTTAAAATTGAAAAGAGGGCCAAGGATTTGTTTCAGTGACACAGTGTCTTCCTGGAAAACTTGAGGTCTTGAGTTCAGTTTCTGATCCTCCCTCAAAGGTGAGACAGTATGTGCATTTCATTCAAATTGGAGTGTCTCATGACACATGATTACTGTGAGTTATATCTTCTGCAGGTTTTTATTAGACACTCCACATAATCTTTTGATAAATATGGTGGTTTTTATCAGACACTGCACAAACTACAAAAGTATTAAATCAAAAATATCCCGACTGAAGTCTTGAATCTTAGTTTGAAATATATTAATTTGGCACAACTGCCAAGACTTAAAAATATTATTTCCAAACTGATATAAGAAAATATTCTCCTATATCACAATAAAATGACAAAACACTTCACTCAAAGTGTTTGTCACCTGAAAAGCATTTTGACATATATTAAATTCCATAAAAGACTTGTGCACTTACATAGTTGCCCCTTTCTTCACTTCAGTTTTCCAACTGTATTTATTGAGTGCTAACTATGTGAGTCCACTATGCAGAAAGTATCAGTTGTGTTCTTAAGAAACCTATAGGCTAATATATACCTATAGGTTATATACCTATATACCTATAGGTAATATATACCTCTCTCAGGTAGGATATGTTTCATATGAACTAAGCATCAGCATAGAAGTGATAGTGGATGGCAAAAGCTTAGCTAGTGTTGGCAGCAGATAGGAAGTTCACATAGGGACCATGATTTTATATGGGTTTTAGGAAATCTGTAAAATTTTCATAGGTGTAGGGTCTTCTGAGTAAAAGGAACAGAGCAATCGAAACCTTAGGGGATAGTGGTGTCCACATGATGAAAATAATTCAGAAATAGTGATTATGTTTTAAGTGCAAAATAAATGAAAAAGTGCTCTCTAAGAAAGAATGGCTTATTTAAGTAGAGTCATAGCCAAAGAGTTCGATCTGAAGCCGCTGGCATCCAGGTAGAGGGAGAAAATTAATGAGCAATTTTGAGGGAAATCAGTCCAAGAGAAATTCATAGATGGCATGAGGTTAGAAGAGAATGAATTCAGACCTTTGAAAGAACTCAGAGCCCAGTCTGGACTTGAATGCTCACCATGAGTGAGGAAAGCCAAGGGAATGGTTATGAGAACCCTTGCACCCAGAAACCACTTGGCCTGAACATTTCTGCACATGGCGAGGAAGCAAAATTTTAGGACCAAAGATGAAGTGAAGTAGAGAGTGGAGCCTTTAGAGAACTGGGATTAGGAATCAGTGCACATTTAGGGAAATGGGGAATATGTTGGATTCTTAACACATGCTGAAAACAAGTGAAGACATTCAGGTGGAACTTGCCGTCAGAACTCTTTAGTTCAGGAGAGACATTACTGCTAAAGATGCTTTGGGGGCAACATTCAGGGAGCTAAGTGCTGAAGCCATGGAATGAATCGCAGTCCTGACTCTGAATGAGGTGCTTTAGAGACAGTTTTCTCAAAGCTTAATGAGGTTAGCTATGTGGTTTTGCTTTGCAAAAAAGGAGATCCAAACCAAGGATGTTGGTTAACCTGCACAAATGCATAGTCTTCACAACTGAAAACAGAATTCTGCAAAGGTCAGGTGGAAGGTGACGCGCCCACTGCAGCCTGTGGTAAAATAAGGAAGCAGCAAAGAACAGACCAAAGGTGGAATTCTCGCCAAAGTGGGGATATGAGAAGAGGGTGTTGCTCACACTTAGTTACATTTTTTCTCTTTGTTTCTTATTCTGTTTGTACTCAAGCTATGCAGTACAAACATGCTATTATCATACTTCAAACAACCATCTGAAGCTGAGTCATTTTTTGTAAGTTGATCATTTTCTTGATTCTAAAATAAGCAAAGGCTTTGTATAGGCTATCATACAGACTTAGGACTCTCTCTAGGAATTTTATCAGTTAACTTGTGTTGACATCCTAATTTGGTCTAAAAGTCTGCTTTATTACAATAGTAAACTTTATTTGGGGATATGCTGACCTCTGGACCTTGTTGACTACTGTGTGATAGATGCCGCTTCTCTTCTTACGCTGGTGATTCCTAATTCAGAATGGCCTGGGGGGGTGAGAAAAATATAAGCTTGTGTAAGATGAGAACAGTGGCTCTGATTCTTAGTGAGGAGAGAACGTGTCCATATCATTAGTGTGCAGGAAGAGCTGGAACAGTTCAAAAGATAAAAGGCAAAGAATACAAGATGTTTGAGCACAAAGGAAAAACTCCCAAATGCCCATCAATAACTTCTTAATGCCACTGAACACTTGTTTATTCCTTGGGCTTTTTTTGTTGTCTCTGTATTGTGGTTTTGTTTGTAGGTTTCTATCCTGATGTTACTTCCATCTTCAGTTCCAGTGGCCAGTGAAAGGGTGCTGATACTAGATGTAGGGAGTGTGCAAGATTAAAAACATCAGCAACATGGCAGCATTACCTTCAATCTTGGACAACGTGGAGACAAGTTTCACCTGAAGCACCACATGGAAAAAGGAGAGGAAAGAGAAGGAGACACAATGAGAAGCAACTTACAACATACTTAATCTGAATCTTTTTTTTTTTTTAAACTAGGGATAGAATTTAGCACCTGCCGGTGCTTATGCCACTGAGCTATCTCCCTAGCCCAAAGCATCCTAATCCTTTTCTTTGTGCTGCTTTGGGTGTTTGTTTATTTTTTGGTTGGTTATCAGGGATTGAACTCAGGACCTTGCAATTGCTAGCCAGGTGCTTATGCCACTGAGCTAGCTCCCTGGCCCTAACTTAATCTGTATCCTTATCCTTGCAGAAAAAGAAACCTCAATAGCTATAAAATTGTGTCCATATCTGTCAAATTTCTCAGAAGCTTTCCTCCAGGTCCACACAATCCATAGGAACAGTTGGCCATGTGACAAAGTGAAAAAATGTTTGGATTATGGAAGCATTCTCTTTTAGCCAAAGTTAAGGAAAGGAAGAAAATACTGTGGTCTTTGAAACTCAATGGTTGAATGAGAACCAAAAGAGAAACTATGAACCTTAAGGTAATATATTTTTTCATAATTTACAAAGATTTTTGCATGCTGGAAAAAAAAAAAAAGAAGCAGTTTTTCTGTGGGACCAGTCATTCCATCATCTTATCCAAGTGCAAGGCAGGGAAAGGGCTGTAATTACAGAGGCCAGGCATGGTTTGGTTCTGCAGTTTTACATTAGAGGCACCAGAGGGCACCAGAAGGTGAGGAGACTAGAGTCACAAGCCCCTGGACAATTTTCACTTTAGCATAATTTCCACTATAATTAGCACCTACAGGAGGAACCAGGATAGTCTTGTCAACATGCCCTTCTACGCACAGGCTTTTAAGAACTACTATTGATACGACCTTTAATTTAACACATTTTATTTTATTAGTGGTAGAGTAAGAAAAATTTAGGGAATAAATACAGAAAAGAAAGCAAAAAATCACAGACACATATTCTTCAGTAATGAAGAACATTGCCAAATCCAAATGGCCTATCTTTCAGTGAACTTTCTTTCCTCCTGTAATTGGTTCAAAGCTATCTTTTCCAAAGTGATGTTGAGAATTCTGTGATGTTTTAAAAATGGATGGGACCTATAATGCAAAGTATCTTAATATGACTGGAGACAACACTTCAATGACTTTAGAGCAGAGAATTTAACATTTAGGAGCTTTTTCTATATTTATGGATGCCTGACTGATTTTTATCTCATCAACCTTGGAAGCGATTAGGAAAGGAGATTGCCATTCACCATCTGTGATGTCCAGGCAATAACTTAATATTGTTCTGAAGACTTAATTCAAATCAATTTAATTTAGAAAACATTTATTAGTCTCATGAATATTTTGGCACTTTGCTGAGGGTAGAGGATGTCAAGATGAACAATACAGGGATTTATTCTTTTACTTCAAAGGACAAAAAAATCCTTATAAAAATATATAATAAATGAGAAAGTATAATATAGGTTGCAGCATAACAGAAAAATATAAACAAAGTCCCTTATCATTTATTCATTCACTTTCCAGTGAATAATTCAGCGTCTGCTATAGGCCAGGAGTTATACTATGTGTGTTGTGTATACATTGGTTAGCAAAACAAATTTGAATTCATTTCTGACCTTCAAAGAGTCAACTTGACAAAGAACATTATGACAAGGAAACCTTAGTGCGATAAGAGATTTTTAAAACCTATTTGAATAAGGTGGAGAAAATGAATCTTATAGAAGCTGACATTTAAGAGAGAAAGGTGTGTGGAAAACATTCTAGGGATGCCACACAACT
>PVKN010045123.1:0-10013 GCA_004027915.1 Capromys pilorides
TTTTTTTTTTTTTTTTGTCTTTTTGAGACAGGATCTCGCTATGCAGTTCATGCTGGCCTTGAGCTCACTTTTGTAGCCCAGGCTGGTCTCGAACTCACACCAATCCTCCTGCCTCAGCCTCCCAAGTGCTGGAATTATAGGCATGTGCCACTGTGCCTGGCCTCCCTCTAAATTTTAAGAGTAACTATTTAAATGAACTTTCTGGCCAGGCATGGTGGTAAGGGCCTGTAAACTCAGCCCTCCTGAGCTTGAAAACAGCCTGGGCTACAGAGTAAGCTCAAGGCCAGCCTGAGCTGCAAAGTGAGACCCTGTCTCAAAAAGACAAAAATAAAAATGAATGAATGAATGAATGAATGAATGAATGAATGAATGAATCAGTGAACTTTCCTAGCTCCTTTTAAGTTCATAGTAGACATCTAGGGCCAGGCACTGGTTGCACTGGGGTTTATTTTATCTCCTCTCTTGAGTGCAGACTTGATTTTTTTTTTTTTTTAAAGAACAAGGAGATGGAGCATCTAGACTTGCCACTAAGAGTTCTCTGATATCCTTGCCCAAGCTGGCTGCAGCATAATTTCTTTTGCAAATAATTGAGGTTTATCGTTTTTCTTTCTCAAGCCTTCTTTTCTTCCCCCTTTGCTCTTTCAGCAGAGATGGCATTAATATGGAAAACATCTACCTTAGCTGGCTTCGTTTAATCAGGCAAGTCTGACATTTGTGAAACCTCTCATTAACATTTTCCCCAAAGAGCACAGAATGGCCTCCCCTCCAAATACAGTCACTTCAAAATTTAGGCTGTTTTCCACCACTGTTGGCAGGCAGATCGTAGAGATGTTACTTCTCTAAACTTTTATCCCTGGCCCAACAGCTACTGGTCACACTTAGGGGCTTTCTGTTTGGGTGACACCATATTCCTGGTAAGCATCACTTTTTACCCATTTCCCATGAAAATTACAAGAAATTTTCCATAGAAAAATCAGGATATATGGGCCGGCGAGATGGTGCCTGCTTAGGAAAGCTTAGGCAACCGCAGGGACCATGGTTCGATCCTCGGCACCACATGCTGCGCCAGCCCCACCCCGAGGGTAGGCTGAGCTGGCCGTAATACACACACAGACACACACACACAGACACACACACAATCAGGATATAGGTTTCTGCAATATTTCCATGACTTTTTTCAACAATTTCAAAAACAGTTGAGCACTACTTTGTTCATGCTTCTCTACTAGACACTGTAGATAACAGAAAAGCAAGGCAAACTTGTCCCTTTCTGCCTCTACAAACTTACACATTGCTAACTGTAAGCTAGACTGTGCTGTACTAAAGGAGTAGCACTGTATGGAAATACCAGGGAAGGAGAGAGAAAGGGAACCAAGGTACATGAATTTAACTCATTCTGTGATTATAGAGAAGAAGGCTACGTTTATCTTCTTTCATGAAAAGTGGCCACGGTTATGTTCCTCACCTGATGGACAGTTTGCAAACAAAAGCGTTTGTGGTCTAAGGTGCGTTGTACTAATTCAGCTAGCAAGAAATCCAGGTTAGCTGTCTTTGTTAAAATTAACAAAATGAGAAATGGTGAGATAGCTCAAGGTCTAAGGACCTGCCTGGCAAGTGCAAGGACTCCAGTTCAATCCCTGGTTCCACTTGGGTACCAGCTACAGAACCCCAGGCATGCTGTGCTGGTCCCGAAACCAGGCATGGTGGCACATGCCTATAATCCCAGTGCTGGGGAGGCTGAGACAAGATCACTGCCAGTCCAAACTCCATAGTGAGACCTTGTATCAAATAAATTTAAACGTTTTTTTAGAAACTAAAAAAGTAGTAGGAGACCAGGCCTGGTGTTACTTTTTTTTTTTTTTTTTCTTTCTTCTTTTTTCTTTCGTGTAGGGTCTCTACACAGCCCAGATTGGTAGTGATCCTCCTGACATCTGCCTCCCGGGTGCTGGGAGTGGCACGCCACTGCGCGCACACTCCATTGCCAGCTCAGCGCGCCCCAGGGCAGGGCTGGCGCAGCAGGCGGGGCCAGGAACCAAACCCTGGTCCCTGCACTTACCTAAGCAAGCGCTTAGTCTGTTGAGGTATACTGCTGGCCCTTAGGCCAAGTGTTACTTTTGCTATTAGTATGAAAGCAATAACCTTGTGTACACTGAACCAGTAGATAAGAAAGTAACCAGGGGGCTGGGGAGACAGCTCAGTAGAAGAAGTGCTTGCCTGGCAAGCACAAGGTCCTGAGTTCAATCCTCAGTACCGCTAAAAAATAAAAATAAATAAGTAAATAAAAAGTAACCATGGGTAGGGATGTTGGCACATCTTAGTGACAATAAGACCTCCTACTTTATTGCAAGGTAGTAGTAATCTTAATTTTTTTTTTAAAGATTTAGAATTTTCTTATTTATTTATATTATGGCCGTTCAGCCTGCCCTGGGGGTGGGGCTGGCGCAGCATGTGGGGCTGGGGATCGAACCGTAGTCCCTAGGGTTGCCTAAGCTTATGTAAGCAGGTGCTTTAGACCACTGAGCCATCTCACCGGTCCCTTAATTTTTTTTTTTTATAATTCTCTATTTGCCATTCTGTTTATTAATTTTCAAAGTGGCATACAAATTCATATCAAAACAAGGACAATAGTCTTATTATGTCTGTTTAGGTCACATTTTTAAAAGTTGTTTTAATCATTCATTCATTCACTCATTCCTTTGGTACAGAATCTTACTATGCAGCTCAGAATCATTGTGATCCTCTTGTCACAGCCTCTCCAGCGCTGGGGTTACAGGCTTGCACCGGTGTACTCAGAGTTCCATGGCACAGCATGTGGTACTACAGATCAAACCTGGGTCCTTGTGCTTGCCAGGCTGGCACTTACACCACTGAGCTATCTCATCAGCCCTAGGTCATACCCTTAAGCTCAAACTCAGCTCCATCTTCTTTCTCTCTGATTTTTACCTCTAGTTTTTTTGACTGAGTATGATCAGAACAAGAATAGTAAAGATAGGACTATTTATGTTTCTTGGTAATTTCATTTGTCATTTTTCTGCTATCCTTCTCATCCTATCTCACATTCGTGACTCTTCAACAAAATTAAAACAGAACTACCTTTTAGGTCTTAAGTTAACCCTAAATTTAGAACTGTGGGGCTAGGGATATAGTTCAGTGGTACAACAAGTGCATAGCCCTGGTTTCAATCCTCAGCACTGAAACAAAAAACAAAAACCCATCAAAACTCCCAGCACTCTGAGAGGCTGAGGCAATATCAAAAGTTGGAGCTCAAGCTGGAAAACTTACTGACTTAGTAAGACCCTGTCTGAAAATGTAAAAATATTAAGTAAAGAGTTGATGGTGTAGCTCAGTGTGAAGGCCTTCAGTTCAATTCATAGTACCACCACCAAAACAAACAGAACTTAGTTTTTAACCAAGCATAGTGGCATATACTTATGTCCTCAGGTGAGATAGAAGGATTATTTTAGCCCAGGAGGTTAGGGCCAGCCTGGGCAACATAGAACGACCCCATTTTAAAAGAAAAATAGAAAACTATAACAGTTAACAAGTAGGAACATTTCTTCTGACAGTCATAAATAATAGTGAATTTCAGAACTATAGAGTCATTTCCAGTCTTAGGTTCAAACTCATGACCTTGTCCTTGCCAGGCAGACACTTGTGCCACAGAACTATCTCCCCAGCCCCACACCTGTCATTTAGAACTTTCTTCAGTTTTGTCTGGCTCTCCTTTTTCTTGTGTTCCATATTTATTTTTGTCTTGATTTTTGCTATCATTGTACTCTTTTTTTTTTTTTAAGTCCTCTGGACTAGGGAAATAGCTCAGTAGAATAAGTGATTGCTTGGCAAGCTCAAGGACCTGAGTTCAATCCCATTCTTTTAAAAAGAAAAAAAGCTTTCTTTAGGGAGCCAGCCAAATAGCTCAGTGGATTAAAGCACCTGCAAGCAGATGCACGGGCACAAGGCCTGGGTTCATCCTGGGCCTGCCATGCCAGCTCCACCCCGCACTGAGACTGCAGTTGAAACTGGTCATGGTGGTGCACGCCTGTAATCCCAGTTCTTGGGAGGCAGTAAATAGGCGGATCACTACGAGTCCAGTCTAGTAGTGAGACCCTGAACACCCTGTAGACCCTTCTCTAAAATGGAAAAAGAAGTCCTCAATCTAGGAATGGTGGCTCACTCTCATGATCCCAGCACTCAGGAGTCTGAGGCAGGATGGCAAGTTCAAGTCTAGCTTGGACGATATAGCGAGACCTTGTCCCAAAAGTAGAACATCCTCTAGAGTTCCTAGGATAGGACACCTGGCATGGATGTTCTTTAGGCCCTGTATGTCTGAAGCTAGCCTTACTCACCTTAATTGTTCTTTGAAAGTTTGACAGAAAGTAGAGTTATATTTTGAAAATCATTTTCATTCAGATTTTGTTGGCTTTTGTTTCTGTCTTCTCATTTCCAGTACTGATCTTGAGTAGTCTGATGCAAAGCAAATTTGTATTTGAAGTTGGTTTTTTTTTTTTTTTTTTAACTTTTATGTTATGGACGGCTCAGCCTGCCCTGGGGGTGGGGCTGGGGCAGCACGTGGTACTGGGGATTGAACTGTGGTCCCTACGGTTGCCTAAGCAGGAGCTTTAGACCACTGAGCTATCTCACCAGCCCTGTGTTTGAGGTCTTTATAATTTATCTCAAGTGCCGTAGAACATTGGTGTGGGTCTGTTATTGTGCTAGGTTCTTAGAACTGAGGGTCCTTTTAATCTAGAAAAGAATCATATAATTTGGTTGGGAAGATGGCTTTATATTAGTTCTTCAATAATTTCCCTTTCTTGAGCCAAGCGTGATGATGCACACCTGTAATCCTAGCACTTGGGAGGCTGAAGTAGGAGGATCACCTCAGGTTTGAAGCCAGCCTGGGTTTTGCCTAGTAAGAGTCTCTCAAAAAAACAAAAACGAAAGTTCTTTTTTCTGTTTTTTTAACCGGTTCCTCTATTTTCTATTTCATACCTTACCCCTTTACCTGGTATCTGCAGTTTAAGCTCAGTTCTTCTTGGTACTTCCTTCTAAGAGTACTTGGTATTCAGTCTTTTTTCTCCTTTTCAGTTCTGTATATATTTCCTTTCTGCTAAAGAATCTGTTGGCAAATTTCATTCACTGTAGTTTTTTTTTTTTTTTGGAGACACAGTCTCGTTATGTAGAACAAGCCGCCTTCAAACTCACAGTGCTCCTGCCTCAGCCTCCTGAGTGTTGGGACTATGGGCCTGTACCACCAAACCCAGCTTCCAAGATCACTTTATGTTACCTTTTATATATATATTTACATTATTATAATGAATTCTTGAACTGTTACAGCACTTTGCACTTGTAACACTCGTCGCTGTTGCAGTTAGTGAATTATTTTTCTCTTAGTATGCAGGAAACTCCATCATGGAGGGGATGTCATTGCCTCATCCCCTGCCATGTTTCTGTGATCTGGCCCAGCTGCTGGCACAGTGTTCTCACCATAAGTAGAAGTGAATTTACTAGCACCTTCTTTAAGTCAAGTGCAATTTATTTTGCCAAGTGGAATGAAGTAGGAGTTTAACTTTTTCCCCATCATAATTAACCCATTTATTGAATACTAATGGTCATAAATCACACACCATATACTATTTTACTTGTTACTATTATACTGGGTAATTTGTTACAGCTCCATAAGACATTTTTAAATTGATACCGGACATTTCTGGTTTTAATCAGATTTTAATAGTACATTTTAGGTGTACATAGTGATTATATTCATCATAGAGAATTGTACCTGTATAATTGTTTTTCCCCATTCTCCTGCCTTTCCTTAACTCCTCTTTCCCTCCGCATTTATAAAAGCTTTGTTTCTACATTTTTAAACACTCATTACCTTCTTTCCTCCCTGACCCTTGGTTCCTGTCCGCATTCAAACATTTTCTTCCTATTTCACAATACTTATTGTACATTTTGGTCCTTAGTTACCTTTGGTTTCTCACACCAGAAAAGCGCTGTGGCATTTACGCAGGTGTCCAGTGTATTTCACTGAAGAGTCTGGATCCAAGGTGCATCTGTTTTCCTAGAAATAGCACACTTCTGTTATTAATTTAAAAAGCATGATGGCTAGTTTCATTTTGTTATACTTTCACATGAAGTACAGCACTTATGATAGAATACATAAAGGTAGGAGGAGGGAGCCAAGAAAGAGGAGTCATTTCTCGCTGAATGTTGCTCAGCCAAATTTGTTTTTTTTTGTTTTGTTTTGTTTTTTGTTTGTCTTTTTGAGACAAGGTCTTCTATGCAGTTGAGGCTGGCCTTTGACTTACTTTGTAGCCCAGGCTGGTCTTGAACTCAAAACGGTTCTCCTGCCTCAGCCTCCTGTAGTACTTTGATTACAAGCATGCGTCACTGTGCCCAGCTGTCACTTTGAAAGTCACTTTGGGATTTTGATTCAAAAACATCAGTTTCTACTGATAGATTACTTATAATATACATGATTCCTCTATCCAGGGACGTGTTCCATTTATTACAGGCTTGTTTTGTGACCTTGGTAAAGTTCATAAATTATTTCCCCCGTTTATAAGTTTAGTCTTAGTTTTTTATTTTTTTGGCGGGACCAGGGTAGTCTTAGTTTTTTAAGTTTAGGCTATTGTAAGCAGACGCAGGGGCTGGAAGTTCAATCTTCGAACCTGCCATGCCCGCCATGCCCGCCTCGCCCCCCAGGACACACTGAGATAGGCAGTTAAGACCAGGCATGGTGGCACATGCCTATAATCCCAGCTCTTGGGAGGCTGTAAACAGGCGGATCACTATGAGTCCGATCTAGTAGTGAGACCGTGAACACCCTGTCCCTGCAGACCCTTCCCTAAAATAAATAAATAAATGAAAAATAAATAAATAAAAATTTAGGCTAAAGGAGATGAGAATTTCCCTGATTATAAATACCAGTTTTTTGCTGGGTGTGCTGGTGCACGCCTGTAATCCCAACACTTGGAAGGCTGAGGCAAGAGGATCAATGTGAGTTTGAGATTAGCCTGGGCTATAAAAGTGAGCTCAAGGCCAGCCTGAAGTGCATAGCAAGACCCTGTCTCAAAAAGACCCCCCGAAAAAAAAAAAAAAAAAATATATATATATATATATATATATATATGCCATTTTTATTTGTTGTTGCTCAGGCTGAGCCTGAAGATTCCAGACTTCAAGGAGTCCTCCTGCTTCCAGCCTTCCTGGAACTACATGCATGTTTTACTGAACCCAGCTACATTTCTTTTATCTTAACCAAAACTGGGTAGATTTTTCTGTATTCTTAGAACATAGTTTTTTAAAAAATTTTTTAGATCTTTTATTTATTCATTTATTTGGCACAGGATCTCACTGCACAGGTTGGACTTGTACTAATCCTCCTGTCTCAGTCTCCCCAGTGCTGGGATTGCAGGCATGTGCCACCATACCCAGTTTCAGTGGCCAACAAGATGTACCTGATTCCAGGGCCAACACAGTATGTGGTACCGGGGATCTAACCCAGGTCCTTGTGCTTGCCTGGCAGTCCCTTGGGCCACTGAACTATCTCCCCAGCCCTGTATAGTTTATTTTATATATAGGATAGAAAACACTAGCTTTGCTTTGTTTTTGTTCTGTCCTTTTGCGGCTCTAGCTTTGCTTTCAGTAAGAACCAGTGTTTTCTGTTCTCTTGCTAATACACCACTTCAAAACTCTGTGACTTAAAATAACAGCCATTGTACTGTATATCACACTTCTGTGGGTCAGCTAGCACTCAGCGGGGCAGTTCCAGTCGACTCACTCAGGGGCTCTTGTTGCAGGAAGCTGGGGCAGTGGTTTGGATGTTTGGTACCATTGGCTTCTTGTGTCGAGATGCCTCCATCACCAGGGCTCTCGGTCATGACTGCTGTCTGCTGCAGGTAGCTTGCTTAGACTTTGTCCGTGGCAGTTCACATTTCTACAGTGGAAGAACAGAGGCTTCTAGGACTTTCGATGCCTGGATACGGAAGTTCCAAGTTGTCATTTTCTTTGTATTCTGCCTGTCAAAGCATTCCCATAGCCGGTTGAGGGAGAGTGAATATGCACGGTTCCTCTTGATTCAAGGTGGAGCATGTGAGGGATGGCAGTGTGTGGGAAGGGCTTTCTTAATTTGTCCTTGCCGCTTTCCTCCCAGGAACTACCTGAGGCTCTAAGAGGGCTAGGTCCCTGGTTCCTACAAGCATCTTTTGTCTAATCAGCTTCCAGTATCATGTTGCTGCATGCTGAAGCCAGAGTAGAAAGGATTAATTAAGTCTAGTTAATTAAGTCTAATCAGCTTCTAGTAGCTGTGTGTTCATTGTCATGAGTAAGAATCTGGATGTTGAGGAGTGCAAGGAAAAAATTTTCTTTTAATGTTCCCATCTGTTGTCCTGGGTGAGACATAACTCTTCATGGACAAATACAGAGTGTGTGCGTGTGACATGAAATCCCAAACGAGGAGACAGGTGTGAGTGTGCCTGGTCCCAAGTTCTGCCCACTCTCCAGGAAGGACAGCCGCCCCCTGTCCTCCCTAGCAGCAGGCTGTCCCCTTCTCTCCTTAGGGATTGTCATAAGAGCTGCCTTCCTGTGCTGCTCCAAGGAGAGATGAGAGTACATTGGTCCTTTTCTTTTTTTCACAGAATAATTCTTCCTACTCTGTGTTTGCTAACCTCTGGCTTCAACATGCAGCAGGCAAAGATGAAAGTCTTCCCCACTTAGACTGAAGGAAGGCAGCAGGTGATAGAATGCGTAAGGCAGGGGGAGGGGGTGGCTGGGAAGAGAAGGAGTCGTTTCTCACACACTGAATGTTGCTCAGCCAAATGAGTGTGAAATTTGGTCAGAGCCACAGCATGTGTTTCAATTTTCTAGGACATTTCCTCTTCCTAACTTCAGGTTTAACCCTTTCTTGGGTGTAATGCCAAAGGTTACCCAAGAACATGAAATGCATTATAGATAAGAGGAAAATGCCAGGAGTTCAAAGGGCCCCTGTTGGGTCAGCGTCTCTAACTGATTTCCTGCCAACTGGCAGTGGAAAAAAGTGTACACACTGGAGTTGGGTAGACTGGGTTGCAGATCCAGTCTCTAGCATTGAGTGGTCTTGAGCAGTTACTTGATCTTTCTGAACCTCTATTTTTTTCATCTGTAAAATGTAGGTGAAAGCCATATGTGGTGGCACATGCCTATAATCCCAGCACTCAGGAGGCTGAGGCAGGAGGCCAGCCTGGGCTACGTAGTAAGTTCAAGGCCATCCTGAACCACAGGGTGAAACTGTCTCAGAAAAGACAATAAACAAACAAATGTAGGTGAAAACTTGTCGGACTGGAGTCTTGTGAGGGTTAGATGAGATGAATTGTACAAAATGCCTCTATGATGTGTACCTTCCATACTATGCACACTCAGTACGTTATTCTGTTCAGTGTCTAGCTAGATTTGAGCATATTTACTTTTGCATCCCATGTTGCATGGGTTTGTCATGTTAGCAGCTTTCCATATCTTAGTCTTGTTGATTTTTCTCCCTTAAATCTAACTTTTTAAAAAAATTAGAGGACCAGTATCTTAGCTACTCTTCTCTCTTGTTGCTGGGACAAACACCAGACACTCAAAATGAGGGAAGGAAAGGTTTATTTAGCTTACAGTTACTGGAGGTTCCAGTCTATACTCAGCTGGCTCCAAGGCAGAGAGGCACATGGCAGAAACCAACCTTTTATGGCAGCAGACAAGAGCAAGAGCACTGGGAAAGCTAGCTGCTCAAGCAGATAACTTCCTTCCTTACATTGGAATGCAAATCACCTGCCCCAGGGCAGGTGCAGCACCCATTTTGGCAATAATCAATTACAAATTCCAGAAGCTGCCCATGACTGCATGAGGCTTTGGGGGGACACCTAGGCACAAACTATAACAATCGGCCAAATAGCTCAGCAGACTAAAGCACCTGCAAGCAGGTACAAGGGCCCAGGGTTTCATCCTGGAGCCTGCCATGCCAGCCTTGCCCCTGGGGCACACTGAAATGG
>PVKN010045125.1:0-10004 GCA_004027915.1 Capromys pilorides
GTGTCTCTCTCCTCTCTCTCTCTCTCTCTCTCTCTCTCTCTCTCTCTCTCTCTCTCTCTCTCTCTCTCTCTCTCTCTCATTTCCTGGTTGTCATGAGTTCAGCATCTGTCCTCCCCAGTCCCTTTCCACCACACCTTTGAGCCAGCCCACCAGAGACTAAATTCTGAAATTCTGAGACATACCTTTCCCCTGTGGGTGTCAGCTATTTTGTACCAGCAATGAGAAAGTTAATACATGTCTTTCCCTGTCTTGCTCAGCAGAAGAGCTCCCAGGCATACTTGAAGACACAACAAGTCAGGTATGATAATGCAGATCTCCAGAACTTGGAGAGGCTGAGATAGGGAAATCATGAGTTCAAGGCCAGCATGGGCTACATAGGAAGTTCAGCATTAGCCCGAACTACAGTAAGTCCCTGTCTAAAAAGAAAGGAAAAATTTTGATGGTTGACCAAAGAGAAGCCCTTCTCTTGAGCTTCCTCCCAGGATTTAAAGGAAGAAGCCTGGGCCAGGTGTGGTGGTACAGTCCTGTAATCCCAGTACTCTAGTGGCTAAGGCAGGAGGGGCTTCATAAATTTGAGGCCAGCATGGACTACACAGTGAGTTCAAGGCCAGCCTGAACTACATGGTGAAACCCTGTCTCAAAAATAAATAAGTAAATAAGCCTGAACCTTTAAGACCTGTTGGCAGCCTGCATGGGCTTCAGGAGCCCTGAGCTCTGAACTGAACCTGCCCTGAGGTTTATCCTCCCTCTGAACCTTGGAATCACATGAACCATGTGATCCTTGTACTGGTGAGACCTTTGGGTGGATGGTGGGGGTGGGGATCTCCTGCCTCGAAGCGCAGCTGATCCATTGGGAAACTGTGGCTATTCTTAACAGATGTTCTCATTCTCTGACTATGTATTCGACTGAAGAGAGGTGTGAGGGAGAAAAGTAATTAGAATTCTCAGTTTACAAACATTTCCTAAAATGTGAACTCAGGAGAGAAATTAGCAGGTCTCTTAATTGTCTGCTCCATTTCCACATTCTCACACTTAATCTATCTACTCTCTAACTATATTAATTAACATCTCATGAACACTTTTCTAGTTCACAGTTTGACTTCACACATCTCAAAGCATGTGACTCCTGAAACAAACGCAAGAAGTGGGTGGCAACTGCAAAGACTCAGGTGGGGCAGCTTGCTAGTCCGCTAGGCCGCATAGATTGCAGGGTTTCACATATCCAGCCCTGCTAGTTCAGACGCTAGAAAAAACTGTATTTATAGTTCCATTGGATCATAAAGACCCAATGTTTAACCTTCCTGTCTGTATTGGTGTCACTCGATCAATACAGTCGTCCCCTACTTGTTCACTAGCTGAGCTCCTGTTTGAACTTAAGAACCCCATTGTCTATTTATTTGTTTGTTTTGAATTGAGATCTTGTTATGTAGTCTAGGCTGGCCTTGAGTTCACTAAGTAGCCCAGGCTAGACACAGACTCAAGATCTTCCTGCCTCAGCTTCCTGAGCGCTGTTAAACCTATATCCAATGGGAATACTGGATCTCTTTCCCCAGGCTGTTATCCTAAGAAGATGCTGCCCATGCCAGTTCTGGTGAGGTAAGCCAGCTAGTTTTCAGGATAAGTAGGGGTTTTAGTCAATTGCTTTGCTGCTTGGCATGAACTCCACCCACCACTAAAGGAAAAATGCCAGCCACTCTGCCAGTCCCTTGGCTGAGGTGCAGACTTCACACTTGGCCCAGTCTACTCTGGTGCTATAAGAGCAGAGCAGCCAACACCAGCACTGGCCCTGGGCCGTTGTTACTGGGTGGGTTTATTTATTTATTTGTTTGTTTATTTATTTATTTATTTATATTACTGACCCTGAGGCAAAGCCAGGCTTCAGGCTGTCAAGCAGGGCTCAAAAAGACTTACAGATGAGACTTCACTAAGAGTGCAAATTGGTCTCCTGGAGACCCCTCAACCAGACCCACCCACAGGTCTCAGAGGGACCCCACTCAATGGGCATGGACCAGACACAGACCTAGGCATGTAAGCCCCTTCCTCCAACTTCCCGTGTTCCCTCAGAGATGCCCCTGTGTCCCCAGGAGCCAGCTAGCACTCCATCCATGCCTTACTGGGCTTTGTGTCCAAATCTGGCCCAGGGTGGCTAAGGATTCTGGGATAGCCATGGAGAACAGCTCAAGTCCCTGCCTCAGATGCAGGACCCCGTCTGGTGGAGGTTCTAGCAGCCAGAGGGGGCTTCTCTGTAGAATCCCAGCACAGAAGGCAGAAAGGCTGGGGAGAAAGCTGCACCCACAGGGCTGGCAAGGTAGCTTAGCAGATTAAGTGCCTGCTTAGGCAAGCACAGGGACCGGATTGATCTCTGGCACCACAGGGGTGAAGGCCCCACCCCCAGGTGTGCTGAGCCAGCCACCAAGACCGGGCGTGGTGGCACATGCCTGTAATCCCAGTGCTGGAGAGGCTGAAAACAGGAGGATCACTATGAATCCAAGCTGCATAATGAGACCCTGTACAAAATACAAGGAAAGAAAGAAAGAAAGAAAGAAAGAAAGAAAGAAAGAATAAAGAAAGAAAGAAAGAAAGAAAGAAAGAAAGAAAGAATAAAGAAAGAAAGCTGTACCCACAGGGGACAGAAGAATGTGAGGGAAGGAGGGCTGAAGGAGAAACAAAAGCCTCCTATTCCAAAATTGGGAATCTGGGGTGGTGAGGGTTTCAGGGGGTGGACTGATGCCACTATCAGTGGGGAAATTGGGCTGGACCCTTCTTTCCTGCCTCCCTGAGAAGGGCAGGCCCAGTGTGCTGTCCCTGGCAGGCTCCATTGCCTGTGCCAGGTCCCCTGCTAATAGACATACCCTCCACCAGCTTCCTTCACAGATGGGCTCACTGCCTTGGTCCTGGCCTGGTGCCTCACTCCAGCATGGTGTCGGCTATCCTGGGGAGGCTGCACTCCCGTGGGTCTCCTATGGCACCACAGTCACAACTGTGTGGAGTACCCGCTACACCCCCTCTGGTGCTATCTGGGCCCAGGGCAAAGCCATCTCAGGGCCAAGGTCCCACCTCCATAGCTGGGCCAGAGGCAACTGTGCTGATGCCTATCTGGACCCCAGAGTCTGAGACCACCCCTCAGTCTCCAAGCATGCATCCCACAGACACCGTTTCCTCATTCCCAGTGACCTCCCATCGGAACATAAAGGGCGGAGGGGGACGTGGGTTCCTGGGATCTGGGGGGTGAGGAGAGGAAGGGAGCCCAGGACGCATGTGTGCATGCAGCATCAGTACCCGCCAGGATGCCCGGTGTCCCCTCCCCTCCCATCCCTTCCCAGCCCCATACTCCCTGGGCTCCCAGTGCACTGCGCTCCTGTTGTTTAATTTTGTTGAACACCAAGTCCAACCCCAAGTTAATTGGTTTCACTCCAGCCTTTTGTGCCTCCCATTAAATGAGGAAATGCCACCCATAAAATTTTAATTTTAAAAGCCAACTTGTTTGTTTTATATTGAAATTCCCCAGGCAGCTTCAGCATAGGGAAACAGACACATTTTCATTTCATTAAAGCAACTTGAGTGAAAATAAAAAAGCTGAAAAATTAGATTTAAAAACAGAGAATGAGAAGCATTTAAAGGAAATGAGCTGCCAGAGGACAGTGAGGGCCACAGTGCCCTCTCTGCCCACTCTGAGCCTCCTACAGAGACAGTAGGCACCACCAGACAGGTGCCCCCACCAGCTTGGACCCTGGAGTCTCTCCTGGATTATCTGGAGGAAGCAGGTCCAGGGAACTGCCCTACACCCACGGGGTTCACCCACTGGCTATGTCATGGCAGATGGTCTCAGTTTTTCTTATCTCCAAAATGCGAATAATTATAATACTTAGATAATAGGCTGTTGTGAGGATTAAATAGATTAATACTTGAAAACTCTTCAGAGTCGGGTTTGCAGTTGGCGCTCAAGAGCTGTGAGCCGTACTCTTTCCATCCTGCTGCTCCCCTCCCACTCTCCTCCTATCACAGCTCTCTGCTGAGTAGGCACACACCTCCCCTCTCTAGGTGCTCACTCTAAATTCCTTTTTATCGGTGTCCCAAGCTGAAGACAACAAAGAGCAAGAGCTCTGAAGAGCAGCACAGGGAGTCCCAGTTTGTGGCACGATTCTTAGGACTCCAACTGATTTGTTAAAATTGTACCTTAATGCTTGGGAGAGCCAATCTTAGTTCAGCTCCAGTTCTGAGCTACCTGCTGTGTGTTCTTGGGCAGATTCCTCTGGGCCTCAGTCTCCCCACCAGTACGGTGGGACTCGCAAGTCTGTCAGCTACACAGGTCAGAACCACAGAACAAACCCTAGGGAGCGCTGGGCACAGTGTTCAGTGTGTGGCTGCAGCTCTGGGCCACAGGAAGCTGCAGGCACAAGGAGGTTCTGGGTGGGGAAGATGTGGGGTTTACGAGAGGGTGGGTCTCACATTTGTATTCTCCACCATGGCCTTAGGTAGAGTATCAGTGTGCCCTCTTTCATCCTCAAAAGTCCCTTCATCTGGATGAGGAATTTTTTTTTTTTTTTTTTTCAGTGCTGGGATTAAACCCAGGCTGCTGGCTGTGCTAGCTACACTGTACCACTGAGCTGCACCTGCAGCCTGGATCTGGATGAAGAGCTGTATGGTCCTGAACTCGGAATCCATACCCCATCTGGTCTCCTGAGCCAGTCCCCCTCTCCCTCCAGTCAGTGAATACTGCACTGACTCTGAAAGCTGAGCCCAACCCACTCTGGACTGGCTGAACTCTTACTTCAATTAGCATTAGAAAGAGATGGGGTGGGAAGGCCTGAGGAAAGGGGTTGGTACTTGGATTTGCAGTCTCTCCAGAATTCAGGCCTTCCCTCTGCAGCTGAGAGCACTTTGTGCCCCTCCATTCTCAACTTGCTTTTTCTTGGAGGGAGGAATTAGTAATAGCACAGTCTTATCACAGCTGCAAAGATCAAATCACACCAAGCAAAGGTGTGAACATGCTTTGTAAAGTTCAATACACAGTGGGATGAGTAGCTCTGAGAGGGTGTTTGACATCTACCCCAGCCACCAAGCAAAATCTCAGGTCCTGCATCTGGGGTGACCATGGGGGCACAAAGCTGGGGCCTAAAGGTCACAAATGGATCTGGATTGACCGGGAGAGGGAAGTGCAGTGTCTTCCCTGACCCTCTCTCGCACATGAAGTCCTTTATTTCCTAGCCTGAATCCACAGACCCACTTCTCACAACCCAAGAGGATACCCCAGGGTCTACCAGCGTCTCCAACCCTTCTCAGAGACCCCTCCATCTTTGGACAGGAATGACCCTGACCCTCAAGTCCTCACCCATATGGCTGGGGGTAGGGGGAGGAGTACAGCTCGGCCGCTTCTCCCGGAGGTTCAGAGCAGATAACTCCGCAGCTGCAGAATTCATTGCCCATGTTCCCAGGTTGTACCCCAGGAAACCCTAGGACTTAGTGACAGATGACGGTGCTGAGAAGGTGGGACAATCAGGCAGGCTCAGAAGCACTTTCCTCTCTCTTCTCTTTCATTCCTCTTTTCCCCTTCTCTCTTCTCTTCCCTTCCATTCTTTTTTCTTCTCTTTTCTCTGATTTTCTCCTCTTTCCCCTTCTATCTCCTCTTCCCTCTCCACCAATCATTCCCATCCTCTTCTCCCTCTCTTTCCCTCTGTCTCTCATCCTTTTTTCAGTCTCCTTTCAACAAGACAGCTCTATTTTATATGGTTTATTCAAGATTTTGCTTACACAAAAATTTCCAACAGTTAAAAATTTTCTTTCCAGCTGGATGTAGTGGTATGCACTTGTAGTACTTCTTGACAATGCCCGCATACATCCCCTTGTCTAGCTTAGTATATAAGCCCCTTCCTTTATCTCTAATCCTCTTATATCTAGATGTGAACATGCTTCGTAAAGTGTGGTGCGCAGTGGAGTGAGTAGCGCTGAGAGAGTGCATGACATCTATCCCAGCCACCAAACAAAATCTCAGTTCCTGCACCTGGAGTGACCATGGAGGGCAAAAAGCTGGGGCCTACGTACCCTGTGTTGCTACTGGTGAGACAGGCTTCTATCCCTTCTGTCCGATAAATTCTTAATAAACTACATTCTTTGTGAATTTTTTTTTTATTTTAGGGAAGGGTCTACAGGGTGTTCGGGGTCTCACTATTAGATCAAATTCACATTTATCCACCTGTTTACAGCCTCCCAAGAGCTGGTGTTACAGGCATGCACCACCACGCCCAGTCTCAGTTGCCATCTCAGTACAACCCAAGGACCAGGCCAACATGGCAGGCCTGGGGAATTGAACCCCTGCCCCTGCACCTGCTTACAGATGCTTTAACCCACTGAGCTATTTGGCCAGCCCTAAAATTTTTTTTTAAAAATTTCTTACTAGAGCATAAGCACCTGCCTTGCAAGTACAAAGTCATGAGTTCAATTTCCATAACAACAACAACAAAAAAAAGCCGGGTGTGGTGACACATGCCTGTAATCCCAGTGCTTGGGAGGCTGAGGCAGGAGGATCAGGGTGAGCTCAAGGCCAGCTTGAACTACATAGTGAGACCCCCTCTCAAAAAGACAAAAAAAAAATCTTTCCAGCTGGATGTAGTGGCACACACTTGTAATCCCAGCATTCAGTAGGTTGAGGCAAGATTTCAAGTTTTAGGCTATCCTGACCTACACTGTAAGACCCCGTCTCAAAATAAATAAATGAATCAATTAATTAATTTTTAAGACTCTAAAAACACTGTTCCGCTGTTCCATTCCTCTCTCCTACCCTCCTGAACTAAATCATCCAGTCTAAAATCTCACAGGCACCACAGGACAGAGGAGACATCCTCATGGGATGAGGATCATGGAAGGAAGGAGGACCACGACGGTGTTACAGCAGGATGAGGAGGGATCCCTGTGGGAGTGGCAGCTTGGCCAAGTGTCAGGCTGCATGTGGGAGGCCAGTGAGCATCAGAGCACAGAAGAAGAGGTAAAGCAGCCTGAGGGAAGCAGAGGCAGCCGGGAGGAGGCCCAAGCCTCAGGAAGTGGAGGGGGGAGCCTGGTCACCTGAGCAGAGAGAACTGCCTCGGCCAGCTGTCAGTCAAGCCTTAGAGCCTATTCCCCACACCTACCCAAACCAGTCCTCCCCACCCTAACACCACCTCCTACTGGGATTTGAAAACTTAGGCCTTCACACTAGGGTATAGCTTTTTTTTTTTTTTTTTTGAGGCAAGTTCTAAGTTGTCCAGGCTGGCAAGAGCTCACACCCAGGTCAATGATGTCATAAATGTGCACTGAAACCAGGGCTGTGTTGGCCACGCACTGGCTGCAAGGGTAGAATCAGCTTGGAGCAAGACAGCTACCACTCAGCCTGCATGCAGGACACAGCCCAGCAGGCCAGACAGCCAAGGGGGCAGGACAGGCCTTGGGGTCACAGGGGGAGCAGCATGGCTTCTCACAGGGTAGATATGTGCAGAGGAGGCCAGTAGAGAGGGGAGGAAGCTGTGTTGTTGCTAAGTGGGCAGGCTCAGGTGGCAAGGACTCTGGGTCTCAGTTTCTCCTGTTAGCATTTGTCACCTTTCCAGATTCAACCCATCTGCCAAGACCACAGCCACCAAGCACTACACAGGAGGCTCCAGTCACAGGATCGAGGTCTACACCCAACCACTGGCCCCTCCAGACAGAGGAATCCAGGTAGCCACCACCCAGTTCCTCTTCCCTGGCACCCTCCAGGGGAAAGTTCCCCCTTCTGCACCCCAAGATGGAAATGCTTTGCTTTGTCTTTTCTCAAAGGAAGGGTTAGCTGTAGGGCTTACACGGGGCAGAGCTGGCAGCTGGGTGGACCTGCCTGGTGGAGGAGAGCAGAAGCCTACCCCAGGGAGAGGTGAGGACACTGGCATCTGTCCTGCAGCCTGAGCTCTGCAAACTCTTAACCTATGTCCTTCACTTGGGGTTCCCCCAGTGTTTCCACACCCAGGTGATAACCCCCATACATGCACCCCCACCCTCGAAGTCCCAGACCTATGCCTAAGGCCCTCTTTGCATAGACAACCTGTCCATGGCCCATTCTGGACTCCCCTACCCACATGGGCCTCAAGATGACCTTGCTAGCAAAAAACACTTCCTGGCCTCTAAAAGAGGTATTTTGTGTGGTTGTGGTTTTTTGTTTTTCTATCACTATTGGAAATTGAACCCAGGGCTTTTCTACTAAGCTATACCCCCAGCCTTTTTTATTTGGAAACATCCTCCTGGTCAGTTCTAGGTTGCCCAAGCTGTGCTCAAACTCGTGATCATCCTGCTTCAGCCTTGCAGACAGCAGGATCACAGGCCAATCTTAAAAGCTACAGGATCTAAGATGTAGCGGAAGCAAGCCGGCGGGGCGGCCGTGGCCTGAACAGGATCAAAAGGCCCCCGGACGTGGGGCGTCAGATCTACAGGGATTTCCTCTGCCGGACGGACCCACCTCCCCACGATCACCCAGAGGGGGCGCCACAAGCCAGCCCTGGAATGCACGATCCGAGCCCGGGCCAGGGCGCAGGGAGGGGACACAGCCACGCAGCGCGGAAAGGGAGTGGCGGTTCCTGGCCGAGTCACGGTCTGCGAAGGCTCGCGTCACCTCTGATGTCAGGGTGCCTGGGCCTTCGCTCCAGCTGAGGCTCCAGGAAGGGCGTCGCGGGGCCCTGAGCTTACACAACTTTCCCCAGGTCGCAATGGAGGTGGCCTGCAGAGCGGGGCCTGATTGGTCCCCGGCCACCCACGCAGGGACGCCGTGGCGGCCTTGGCCTGGCTCCTTTCCATCTCCCAGCTGGCTTTTAGAGTCACTTCTCCGCCCTCCGGAGACCACGAATGCGCCGGATGACTGCCGGGCGGCGCCACTCTCGGCGGAGGCCAGGCCAGGAGGCGAGCGAGGGCCCTCGCGGCCGTGTCTGCCAATCCTTATACCCTGAGTGCTTTGAGTTTGGTTCATTAGACTGCGTCTCTTTTGGGAGGGACACATTCAAATCCAGATGTTGTCCCCACAGAACAAAATCTGCCTCCGACTTCTCCAAGTGAAGTAGGTTCTCATCCTTTGATAAGTGGAAATTTTCCCCCAGCCAGAGACCTGCTGCTCGGAATTTGTTAAATGCTGCTTGATTTAACAGCCTGTCTCCGTTCTATTGCAGGTGCTAAGATGACGGGGACAGGTGGAAAGTCACCGTCTGACAAATGCAACAGCGTGTGGCTTCGCTGAGGAAAGAGTGCTGGGTCTTCTAAATACTTTTTTTATTTAGTTCTATATAGTTTTAAAAATTCAAGATGTACATTCTAATGGTTCAAGTGTAAAATGAATTAGATTGTCAAAGCTGCCGAAAACGTTTTGTTTCATTGATTCAAATAACAACGTTAGCACACAAAAGAGACCCTGTCTCAAAAAGACAAAAAAAAACTTTACAGGAAAGAAGAATGTATTAAACATACACATTGGTTGTAAGATAGTTCCCATTTCAGCAGTACTCATTTTTAAAGTATGCCTTAACCAGGGAAGATATAGATAACGTATTTGTTTACTATAGTGTGTGTACACAGTCCATAGTCCAGGATTTCTGTCAGCAGGGTCTAGTATTTTTGCGAAAACCCTCCAAGAACCAAGAAACGGGATTCCTGTCCTGACGCCTCTCGCCCACCACTGCTGACAGAGCTTATTCCAAGGGCCATTCGCTCTTTACACTGAGAGCTCTGGCAGCCAGCATTGATTCGCAGCCTCTGCTTCTGTCCATGGGAAGCCAGGCCCAGCTATTTTACAACTCTGGCCTCTGGCCTTCTGAATCTTCTTTCTTTGAGACCAGACTTCTCAGTTCCTCTAACCCCTTCACACCCACCCACCCCCCAAACTTGGACTCTGATGTCTCCCTGCTTCCTCAAATGTATGGCCAGCAGACACAAATAGATGCAGCCTGAGATCCCATGGGCTTGGAGTAGCCATTTTAACACATGATAACATTTGAGCTTCAGCCAAAGCCTTTTTCCATGCA
>PVKN010045135.1:0-10007 GCA_004027915.1 Capromys pilorides
CACACACACAGAAAAAAAAAAAGTAAAAGTCACCCTCTGCACTTATCCTAAAAGCAAGAGGGTGAATTTAGGTAGAACACCACAGCCTATCATCTCCTAATGTAAAGAACATTCAAATTTTAGAATTTGAATTATTTGGATTTTTATTTTAAAGGTAGGCATATGTCACGGTTTAGATCTAAACATCCTCCAAAAGTCTTATGTGTAGGGTTTTTTGGAAGGTACTAGGATCACAAGGGCTCTAATTTCACCAGCACATTAGGTGATGGAAAAAAGCCATATGGCCTCACTGAAGGGATCTGATCCCGAGCTTGTGGCCCTACAGACTGTACCTTGTACCTGGCTCCTCCCTGTCTCTTTGCAATTCTTCCTTCTTTCTGGGTGCCCTGTGGTGAGCAGCTCCTGCACCACAATGCACACAGCAACAGAACCAGCCAAACATGGACTGAAATGTCTGAAATTGTGAACCAAAATAAATCTTTTTCCTTAAAGTTATTTTTCTCAGGTATATATATTGACAAAAAGCTGACTAATCCAGTAATTATATTAAAATTAGTATTTAACTTTTCAAAAAATACCAGTTTTTAGAAACAGCAAATTCAAATTATTGCATTATGCTGTCTTTATAACTTAGTAACCAAACATTATACTTAATTAGTATTTGTTAAGCTAATTTCTCTGTATATGTACTATTAGCAAGAATTGCCAATAAATAAGTAAAGCTATTACTAGTTTTCGTCCTTACTGTTCTTCCTTACCACTGTGGTGACAAGATATATCATCTCCCCAATTTTCTAAAAAAGGTTAGTTTCTCTTATTAACAGTTTTCATTGCTGTTCCCCAAGTGACCCTATGCTAAAGGTAATTCTTGACTTTCAGAATCAAGTTTCTCCTGTACTGACTGCTTTCAAAGCCTTCAAATCAGTTCACGCAAGATGCAGGCCTTTCCCATTCGGTCAGCTCACAGTCCTCATGGACAGGCCTAACTAAAGCTTCACCACAAGGATCCCCCATGTGCTGCCCAAAGTTCACCTGTCCCACCAGAGGGGAAACCGAGTAATACCTTCTTTCAGAACAATGTATTGAGCATCACCCTTAAATTCATGTTGGTAATGTTCCACAACTTCATACTTCTGAAAATGCTGAGTGTGGGAGTTGAAATAGGAACAAAAACTCCGTAGGGATTTTTTTTCTTGGGCAGTTAACAGTAACAGTAACCACAAAAGTTCTGGCTGCACAGTAATAAAAACATTTGCCCGAAGGTGACAAGAAAGAACAGGTTATAAATAAGTACTACATTGAATTAAGAGCTCAATATACTATAACAATTCTCTACTGGAGGGAAGAAAGAAATGAGATAGGCTTGATGGAGATAAATAAGGTGATGTGTTCAACAAGAAAGGAATTATAAGCAAACCAAGCCAATAAATAACAAAAACTTTCTAGAAAGTTAAGTAATAGCAGGGCGGACTGAGATAGCAACTGAGACTGGGCATGGTGGTGTGTGCCTGTAATAACAGCTCTTGGGAGACTATAAACAGGCAGATCACTATCAGTCCTATCTAGTAGTGAGACCCTGAACACCCTATAGATCCTTCCCTAAAATACAAATGAAAAAAGCACAATTTGATAAACTCCTTTAACAAAGTATTCACTCAGTCACTAGCTTACCTGACATATCAGCTGAGGATGTAGGGTTTTAACAAAAAATCCTAACAGTGAAAGTAAAAGCCCAAATGTCTGCTGAACACAGGGTTGATCTGTAACCTTAAGAAACAAAATAGTTTTAGTGAAAATTTGAGAATAGCTATAGTAATGTCAACTTTTCAATGAGTGTTACATGCTTAGGTGCTTTACATTACCTTTTTTAAAGCCTTACAATAACTCTGAAGTAGCTAATGACCTTTGCTAAGAAAACAAGAAAGGAAGTTCAATAATATACTCAAAAGACTAAGAAAAAGAACCATGACTCAAATTCAAATTCAAAAGATCTATTTTTATCTGTCATTAAAACTTATAGGTTCAATTTCATTTCTTATATATTGCTGCAAGCTAAATCCCCAGCAGCACAGACAAACTGAATTAATACTTAACAGAAGTGTAAGCCCCAGGGGAAGGTGCATACTGAAGTTAAGAACTCTGGACTGAAGAGATAGCTTTGTGGTTTAAGCAACTGCCTGGCAAGCATAAGGACCCTGACTCAATTCCGGTACATGCTGAGCTGGCCTCACCCCAGGCGCAACTTGTGGCCACTGAAACAGGGCATGGTGGTGCACACCTATAATCCCAGCACTGGGGAGGCTGAGACAGGACGATCACTGAGTCTGAGCTCTGTAATAAGAACCTGTACCAAGTAAATAAATAAAATGAATGAATAAATGAATAATAATAACAATAAATACTGCTGGAGGGTTCTCTGACCACAAACTGATAAAAAAAGATAATCTGCAAAATCACCCGTCATTTCCTGAAACTATGGATGTGTCTTCCTCTCTAGATGTCAGGTCACTAGGTATTTGTTTCTACATAATCAAAGCAAACAAACATCACATTTAGATTTTCAAAGTAAGAAACAAGTTTACAGCAAGGTATACAGAATGACAAGGTGTATCAGAATTCTGATATTAGGAGCATCACATGACATCCTGGCCTTGTTAGGAGAGATAAGCCATTTTTGTTTACCATTCCCTTCCTTCTTTAGGTCAGATACCTTTCACTATTCAAAAGATTTTATAAAAGGTCCATAAGCGTCAGGGATATAGCTTAGCGGCATAGCACTTGCCTGGCAAGTACAAGGTCCTGAGTTCAATTTCTAGTACCAAAAACAAGACCCTTGAATCGTATTAACCGAAGACACAAGTCATGAAAATGGACAGACCGTGAGTGCCACTTCACTAGATTCTAGTACTCTAAAGCTGGCATACGGAGAAAGGATTGCCTGGGCATACATACAGGTGCTTTAAATTCTGATCACAGGTTCCGCGAAACATAGAAAGAAATTATATAATTTTTTTCTCTATATGAAAATTTCAGTATTTTTCTTTGGGTTTTTGTTGTTGTTGTTGTTGTTGTTCAGGGAAATAATCATTTACTCTCCTTACCTGTTTAATGCTTAAGAAAGCCCAAAGCTGACTCCCAACTTCTATAATTGCAGTTTGCTGCCCAACGTCCAGAGTTTCTCCAGCAGTTGTGCAGACAGCAACCAAAGCAGAGAGCGCCGAGTTCTAAAGCAGGAAGAGAGAAGGAATGAGTTTAGAAACCAGCCTAGAGGACCAGGAGGAGCCCATTTACCCAAAGGCTACAGGCATTACTTCAAATTCCTCAAAAATTCACATGGAATACCATGTCTATGAGTCAAAGCCATTTTTTTCCCTCTTAGGCTAAAAATTTTAAAATAAAATAAAAACAGCATTGTATTTTAATAAATAGGTTTGATAAAAATGGCCAGCATGGATGGATGGATGGATGGATCTGTCTGTCTGTCTGTCTGTCTGTCCATCTATCTATCTATCTATCTATCTATCTATCTATCTATCTATCTATCTATCTATCTTTCTATCTATCTATCACCCATCTGAAACAAAGTCTCACTATGTAATCCAGGCTAGCCTCAAACTCATGATGATCCTTTCTCGGCCACCCAAGGGCTAGAATTACAAGCATGCACCACCATACCTGGCATGTCAATCTATTTTAAAATAGTCATTAATGAAAAGTCCTATTTTTTTACACACATACCCAGTAATTTTAACAAGATACTAGCTTATTGTTTCTATTGTTTTAGAATTTAAGATTTCTCAGCAACACCGATGCACTAAAGAAATACACAATTTAAGAAGTGTATCTAGAATTTGAAACTAAAAACTTTTAAAAGCTTCATTGTCATCTATATGTATAAGTACTCAAATCTCTGTGGCTAGGAATGGAGTTGTTCAGGGTATGATGGAGATAGGTGAAATGAGAACCTAATAAGTAACAATTACTTAAATTCACCATACTTCAACAACCATACTTTATGTAGTTACTATACACCTTATTTAAGATTGACCTATTTATTTTACAACAAACATGCTCAATGACCTGCCAGTTTGTTCACAGCTTGTTCAATTTTAGAAAACTAGCATTTTTACCTAATATAAAACAAGATCCCAAGTAGTACGCATTAAAGATGAGTCTCAACAAACGTAACCCATTCCAAACTAGATACTTACATTTTCCAAAAGCGCATTAAAAATTTCTTTTAAAAAACGTTTAAATTACTTTACAACTACCTGTCATTATGTAACAAAATATCACAACCTTTACTCTCAGATGCCTAGAAAAAAATACTCCCTTCAGGAGGCTGCAGCAAGAGGATCATAAGTTCAAGCCTAGCTTGGGCAACCCAGCAAGACAGTCTCAAACCTTTAAAAAACAAAGGGGTGAGATGTAGCTCAGTGTGAAGTCTCCAGGTTCAATCTACAGTAACACTAACACACACACACACACACACAGATTCTCAAATGCCTTGCCCATGACCTTGCTTTTTTTTCTACTTAGCTAGAATGTAACTCCAAAGGACAGAAATTTTTGCTTTGTTCTATCTCTCAGAGCCTGAAAAATGAAGCAGCACATAAAATCATATCCTTTACCCCTCCAAAAAGGAGTATTTTTGGCAGTATTGGGAATCGAACTGAAGGTCTCTGCACTGAGCTACACTTTCATCGCTTTTTATGAGATAGGGTATCATTAAATTGCCCACGCTGGGTTCAAACTTGCCATCTTCCTGCCTGTCTCATAGAGTACTGCGATTACAAGTTTATACTTCTATGCTCAGATCAAAATCTACTTGTTAAAGGCTGGGAAGACAGCTCAATGGCGTAAGTGCCTGCCTAGCAAGCACAAGGACCCGAGTTTGTTCCTAGGTAACACGTGCCTTGCCCACCCAGAACCCTGGGCATGCTGCACAGCCACTGAAACTGGGCATGATGGTTCACATCTGTGATCCCAGGGCTGGGGAGGCTGAAACAGGATTACTATGAGTCTGAGCTGTGTAGTGAGACTCTGTACCAAAATGATTAAACAATCAAAAATAATATTATATATTTATATATATTTTTATATATACATACTAAATGAATACAATATCTAGTCAGCTACATGTTTTGGTCACCTACATATTATATACTTATAACAGATGATTCCCTTTGTGTGTATGAGTGTGTGTGCCCACAGGGGGGATTTGAACCCAATTCTCAAACCCTTTTTAAAATTGTATTTTGAAACAGTTGCCCAAGCTGGGCTTGAACTTGCTACCCTCCTGTCTCCCCCTTTCAGAGTGAGGTGACTATAGGACTACAGGTATGCAGAGTCTTTTTTTTTTTTTTTTAATTCCATCATTTTATAAGGAAGCATTCTAAGTAAAAAGATACATAAAAGTTCATAGTGGGCTTGCATAAAGTGAACAGTGTTTTGGCAAAAAAGAATCACATCTGCCTAATCCAAATAGTATCAGTGTAAGTACTACAAATAAAGCATCTCATGTTGTTCCAACACATTAGGAAATACCTCCAGTATAATTTATATCAATGAGGATAATGTTTCTCAGAGATCTTCTATAACGTATAAATGTGAACATCTTGTTAGATTCTAAGAAACAAACAGCAGAGATTACATCTAATTAATGACCTATCTGTTACAGATTTCAGTAAATAAAAGTCGAGTGAAGGGGCTGGGGAGATAGCTCATTAGAACAAGCGCTCGCCTGACAAGCACAAGGTCCTGAAAGTTGAGTGAAGCAAACTAATCAAAATGACTTAACCAGAGATTCCAAGTCTCCCAAAGTATGACTGCCACTCAGCCATTTCCTGCACTGCACAGTGCCAACTCTAGTAATTTCTTCTGTAGTTTGATTTCTAAATTCAGTAGGTAAGGCCTGGAAGGAAATACACTGCCACAGACACAGATTTTCTGCTTCTTTTGGAGAAAATTTCTGGATAAACTCCACCTGAAAAAAATTCAAGAAAGAAAAGTAACACCAAACAATTGGATGAATGTGTGATAGGAACTAAGTATTAACATCAATAGTATCACTATGTACCAAACAAAGGTAACTTCAATAAATATGCATTTTTTTTTTTTTTTGCTGTACTTATTTCCAAATCAAATAATGGTTTAAACGAAGCATGATATAAATGCACTAAGAAATGTTAGACTAAGTATTTCATTACTAGTTACATCAGGTATTTTACTCTGTCTTCCTAAAGCATTTAATTGCCTTTTACAGTTAAATCAAAATATTCCAGGGATGCCCAGATAGCTCAGTGGACTAAAGCACCTGATTAGGCAAGCACATAGGGACCAGGAGTTGACACCACATGCCTTGCTGGTCCCCCATCCCCCTTGCTGAGACTGGGCATGGTAGCATACACCTGTAATCCCAGCACTTGAGAGGCTGAAAACAGGATAAATCTGAGTCTGATCTATGTAGCAAGACCCTGCAGACCCTACACTACATAATTTTTTTTTTTTTTCCAAATATGCCAACAAGATTGATTTAGCCAAGTTTCCTTGCTTACTACTACTATCTCAGCTGCCTGTATTAAAGAACTTAAAGATTATAGGTTCAGTTTTCAAATGGGTTATCTGGCCCTGTTCTGCTTAAGACAACATATTGGGGCCAGAGAGATAGCTTGCACACTAAGCACCTGCTTAGAGAAGTGCAGTGACCAGGTTTCAATTCTGGCACCACATGTCATGCCAGCCCCTTCCCCTGGCATGCTGAGCCAGCCACCAAGACTGGGCTTGGTGGCACACTCCTATAATCTCAGCGCTGGGGTAGCTGAAAATAGGTGGATCACTACAAGTCGAGCTGTAGTAAACCACAAATCAAATTTATAATATATTTAATGGGAGTAAAGAAAAGGCCTTCAGTGGAATTTGAAAGCACTTTTCAGTGCCTGCTCGACAACAGTAACTCAGATAGGATTCTTGCCTGATGGGCTGGGGCCATGAAGAAGAAGAGACGCTTCAACAATATGGACAGGGTAATGAGCTGGTAACATTCTCCAGGGCAAGATTTTATCTGGGAAAAACCAAAAGAAAGAAGAGACTGATTTATGATGACCTTATGAGAATATGTGAAATATTAATACTGGCTCTTTCTAGGAGATACAATTACAGACATTTTGATTTTTAATTTGACATTTTATTTGAATTTCTTTTTCTTGACTAAAACTAGGTTATTTTCATAATGGGGACAAAATTTTGATATTGAATTACTAATACTTTATGTCTATTTCTAACTAGCATTGCTATAATTTAGCATGTAAAGCCTCCTATCAAAGATAATTAATGCAGCCTTTTAGGAACCAAGCATACTAACTAGTATAAAGGTTGGATGTAACTCTGTAACACAAAATCTTCATTAAAGGACTTCATAAACTCAATGTTATCAATTCCTATCCTACACTAGAAGGATCAAGTCCTATCACAAGGCACTGAGAGAATTTTTATACAGAGAAAAACTGAAGTATAAAACACCTAACATAAAAATCATTCTGTTTGGTGCAAGATGTGTTAGGGATTTAGTATAGTAAGTAATGATCCAGACCATTAGCTTGCATGTGTAGCTGTTAGCTGCTCAGGTTATTATATACCTCAGCAGATCTCTCTACAAAACGCTTAAAAGGTGAACCAAGAAATGTATGTCACAATGATGTTACTAAGACACAAAAAGAAGAAATCAGCACACAAGATCTTTACCAAAGGCCAGGGACAGAAGCAGGTCATAACCACCTATCATCATCAAATACCTCAGAATTTAAAAATAATCAACTTTGAAAAGACTAAAAGAAATCATTATTGAATCATATTTCTTTTGTACCCACTGACAAAACATATCCACTTTTCCTAAGGGCCATGGTCACCAAACTTACTCCCTCTCAGCTTACCCTCTCAAATCAACAGTCACTTGAGGTCATATTAAAAAGGGGGAAAAAATGACCTTTTGGTCACCAACATGACAACTAACTTAATTGTAACATATTTAATTTTAAATTTATGGAGGGCTGGCCAAATAGTTCAGCAGATCAAAGCACCTGCAAGTAGGCACAGGGTCCAGGGGTTCAATCTCCCGGTCAGCCATGCTGGCTCTGGCCCCAGAGACCCCCAATTCAGACTGGGCAAGGTGGCACACGTCCGTAATCCCAGCTTTTGGGAGGCTATAATCAGATGGTTCACTATGAGTCCGATCTACTAGTAAGACTCTGAACACCCTGTAGACCCCTCCCTAAAAAAATAAAAATAAATAAATTTATTTTCAAACTTAATTTTTCTTCCCATGGAACTCTTTATCATTTGGTAAGAAAATTTCCCTAGTTTTATAGTACATCTTTCTGTATAGCACCAGCATACAGTGTAAAAGGTTAAAACAATTTAGTTGCCATTTGCTATTTTTCTATCTCTCTTCCTCCTCTTTGCTCCTAGATCTTTCCTATCTACCTTTTTTGTGGTCCTACGGACTAAACCCAAAGTCTCTGCACTGGAGCTATATATTCCTACCTCTGCTTTACTTTTTATTTTGAGAAAAAGTCTTACACTTATGATCTTACACTTAAGATCTTATGATCTTCCTGCCTCAGACTCCTAGAGTGCTTGGATTACAGTGCTCCTGGCTTCACATTCTTTAAACTTATATCCCCAAAGAAAATATATGGAAAGTAGGTGTTTCAGGTCTTGCAATTCTACTCACCAGATGAGCTACTATGGTAACATGGTGTGCACAGAGTTCTGCAGTCCCATACCTGTAGTAGAAAAGGAAGGGTTTCTCCAGTTACTCAGAAAAGCAAGGAGATATACTTCCATAAATAATATTCTGTTGGGGACACAAGCTGCTATTTATAGGTTAAGTATTTTTTATATGAAGTGCTTTGGAATAGACTTTTTTGGATTTTAGAAACTTACGTTCACATAATGAGGTATCTTGGGAGTGGATATACAGAGTAATTTTATAAAGTATTTGCAATAATCTTATGCTTGAAGCAAAGCTTCCCTGAACGGAACTTGCCACTTGTAGCATCATGTTGGTGCTTAGAATAATTCAGATTTTAGAGCATTTCAGATTAGGAATGTATAACTGTATCTCCAAGGCTAAGGCATATCACAACATATAAAACTACTAATAAATACTCATCTGTGGGGTTGTACCAAAGAAAAAAGGGATCAGTTTTCTAAGTGAATGTTATAATAGAAAAAAACATTTTGTGATACTTTTAAAGATTACTAAAACATTTTTTTCAAAAATTTACAGTTGAAATCATTTACCACTAGTCACTTCTAAACAGACAAACTGTAAGAGTTTTGTACCGAGCAAGGAAGCACCACGCATCCATCGCTAACAAAGACGTGATCATATTAGCACTAAGCACAGCATTCAACAGAGCAGCATCCTAATGAAAAACAGAAAAAATATACAATAGTGATAAATTATCATTAAAATTACATTTCTAAAAATAAAACAAGAGTAACATCACAGTCAAAAAACAGATCCTTGATGAGAAAGTTCTACTTTGTAGTACTGAAAGAATCTATGACTGAACTCCCTGAATATTAATTCAGCACCAACTATGTTAACATTGCCCTGGGCTCTGAGAAACCAAAACTGATTTTATGTGTATTAATTATTATCATCCAAAAATTCTTTAGGTAGTATAAAATCTTTAAAACAACAAACTACAGGCTTTCAGCTTTCTTTCTTCCTTAACCTATTCACATTTTTAAATATTAGTATATTTAATATGTGGTAGCTATACTCATTGTATATCTTAAATAATATTGATGTGCATTTAAAATCTAGGAAGGAATTTACCATTTTTCTAATCCAATGCCACTAAAAAAAGGAAAAATATCTACATTATATTTAAGGTTTAGAAAAGACCCACTACTACATACTGTTTGCTGCTCCATTTATAAAACTTTAACAAAACCTCTACTTCTTTCCCCCAAAATTATTTTTCAATACTTCCTCA
>PVKN010045136.1:0-10006 GCA_004027915.1 Capromys pilorides
AATAAAGCATGCTAATTAGAACTTTCTCATCCCTGTTTTGTTTTGTTTTTTTTTTTTTTTTGTGCTAGAAAATTTATTTCTTTATTTAGTTGATTAGCTAGTTATTGGAGTACTGGGAGTTAAACCTGGGGCCTTCACACTAAGCCACATCCCAGGACCCTTTTTAACTTTTTTGTTTTCTTTTTTAATTTAATCTTTTATTTGTTTGATCCCCGGAGGCCAGCATGGCATGCGATACTGGGGATTGAACCTGGAGCCTTAGCTTGCTAGACAGGTACTTAGACCGCAGAGCTATTTCCCCAACTCCCCAACACTTCCCTTTTTTGAGACAGACTCTCACTAGGTTACTAAGTTGCCCAGGCTGGGCTTGAACTTGAATCCTCTTGTCTTATCCTCCCTGAGTGCTAGAAAAGTGCTAGTTTGTTAATTCTCCTTTCTTGCCTCCAGTTATCCTATATCCACCCTGAAAAACAGGAAAAGTAACCGGCATAAATAAGCAAATCCTTGGGGTTTCTCAGACTCAAAGGGGCTCATTATGCCCATGAAAAGCAGTTTTATTTCAAAACCCTGTTACACACACACACACACACACACACACACACACACACACATGCTCTGAACAGGAAATGCCAGATTAGACCATTTTAAACACCTGGTGTCCAAGACAGAAAAACAAAATCCACCTAAATTTCCAATCCTGCCGAGGCCCACAAGGGCTTCACAGAACATCTGTCTCGTCAGAACTGCCACTCGACAATTGTGTGACCCTGGGTCACACAAGGCCTTTTCTTTCTCGGGGCCTCTATTTCTCCATTGTATTGGAGTGACAGTGCCAATCTCTAAAACTCTTGGGACTATCAAAGAAGATAATGTGGGTAAAAGCACATTTGCAGTTGTAAAATGCCCATCAAACTAAGTAAGGCCAGGGCCAGTGGGAGAGCACAGCAGACTACGCGCCCGCTCCGGCAAGTGCCGGTACCCCTCCTGAGCACCCGTGCCACGCCAGCCCTATCCCCGGGTGTGATGAGCCAGCTACGGAGCCTGGGTGTGGTGGCCACCCCTGTGATTCCAGCGCTAGGAAAGCTGAAAACAGGAGGATCACTAGAAGTCCAAGCTGCTTGTACCAAATACATTAAAAACAAACAAAACTAAGGCCAAGAAGAGAATTTACCAGCCTTTGCAGGTAGCTGCACCATTTAAAAATTTTGCATGAAATTTGTAGGCAGCAGAGGGCAAGATTGGGGGCTAAGAAGTGGGTGGCATTTTCCTTCATCCAAAAAAAATCAAAACACAAAAAGCAGGCTAGTGGGTGTTGTTCACTCAGGTTTTTGTATCTAATCCAAAGTATTCTTTAGAACAGTGGATATGGAGCACATCGGAACATGGCCTGGCGCTGTTCCCAGTAAGTGTCGAGACCCGCCAGTAGGATCTTATTTCCTCAGTGCAGGCATCAGGCTCCATGCACTGGAAGGAGGAGTGACGTGGAAGCATCTTACCTTTGCCCTTGGATTCTGCCCAGGGCCCCTCGGCAGGCAAAGGCTGGCTGGGCAAACCCTCTTAGGGAAACCAGGGGCACAGAGCAGGCAGTATCTATAGGAAAGAGACGAGGGCCTGGGCCCCGAAGGACCTCAAATCAGCGACAAGGCACTAGGCAAGCTGTCATGGCACCGTTGACTTTCTCCCCTTCTGTAAGGTGACAGAGCTACACTAGAACAGGGCTTTCCTGATTCCCTGACCGCAGTCATTCGGTGCTGGCAGGACAGGCAGCGGAGCTCCAACAGAGGCTCATTGAGAGCCAGGCCAGGAGCCTCTGGAACTCCCTCCAGCCTCGGCCAGGGACAGAGAGTTCTCTCCCCTCTGGCTCTTGACCTCAGACAACTCCCATCTTCTGCTCCTAACCACACTGGAAATCTGTGAGTTCGTTTTCCCTTGTCTCAGAAGGAGAAGGGAAGACGAGAGCAGGGGCTGTGGGGCCATGAGGCTTAAGGACATGGGGGAACTCAGCAGAGGTTTTTCTGGAGGACCAGGATAGAAGACACAAACCCTGAAATCAGACAAAACACATTTTATTCAGAAAAGCATTATGGGACCACTACTGAACTACCGAGTAAGGCACAACGGTCCCCTCTCCCTTCCAACCCCCACTCCTCTCTCAGCCTTTGCAGAACATTGTCAAAGCTGTCTCTGGAGACACAAATGGTCCCAGACACTTGGGCTAGAGCTTTTGGTGACCGGACTCCTGGTGTCAAGGAAGGTGCCGAAAGTTCTGGGCGCAATCAGGTGGCCATATCTGTGGCACAGGCCCGTGAGAGGGAGGGTATGTATGGCCACAATCTCACCCATCCTTCTCACATCTGGCAGAGGGCCTGCCAAGCCGCTGGAAACCAAGCAGGAAGGCACATCTGGAAGAGCCAGTGCGCTCCTTTGGAATGTCCTAGGCAAATCTAGTGGATTAAGGCACCATGGGTACCAAGATGTCTGCTCCTGAGTAAGGTCACCTGGCCATAGATCCAGGGTTAGGGGACCAAGAGAGAGACATGAGGGGAGGGCGCTTTGAGCTGAATATGCAACTTAGATGCTGATTTATAAAAGGAAAGAAAAAGAAAATATGCTGGAAATAAAACCCATTTCTAAGGGTACAGGGGTACAGAGCTCCATTTCAGGTGCCCGGAACATACGCCCAAGTCACAGCACCACAGGAATCAGGAATTCTCTTGAGCTGAGGCTCAGTGAATCTTCCACTGAATGACGTAGAAGGAGGCTGCTAGGCAGAGGTCACTGCCTCTCTGGTCACTGCCCCAGTTGCCAGTAAAAACTCTGAAATTTTCAGCCAGCCCAAGCCTGGGTGGTGTTGCCAGCCAGGGCAGTGGGCCCTGGGGGAGGCCAGCTTGACCCGCTCTGGAAGTCTCCATGGAAATCTTCAGCAACACAGAAGCCTGAAAGAGAAGAATGAAAGTCACCAGGCTTCCGAGGCACCTGGGGTCCCAGCAAGGCCTGCCCCAGGCTCTGGCTGAGACCCTCTCTGCTCAGACATGAGGGAACAGAGGCTTTGGAGCACAGGAGTCGCAAGGCCCAGCCTACCAAGACCTGGAAGGACTGGGGACTGTGGGCTCAGGGTTCTGAGATTGGCCAGGGGAGACCAAAAGATGACAAAAATAATGAGTACACTTTCAGTTTTGCAAGATTAAAAACATTCAAGAAACAGAGAGGGTGATGGCTGCACAACAGTGTGAACAGACGTAATGCCGCTGAGCTATATGAATAAAATGGTAAATTTTATGTTACATATATCTTATCCCAACTTAGAAAACAAATTATACAGAGATTAATCCCAGGGTGCTTAAGCACATGCTGTTCAACTGAGCCACACCCTCCACCACAGGAAAAAATGTCTAAATTAGCCATCGCAAACATGTACTGACTTCCTACCATATATAGTATAGCCTAAGGCTCAAAACACCAAGCTGTCAGGGTTCAGAGCTGAGGTTTGCTGTTCATTAGCCGTGAAATCTTAGGCAAAGTGATTTAACCTTGCTAGGGCTCATTTTCCTCTTATGGAAAATGCAAAAAAAACCCTAGAATATGGCCATCATCACAGTATTACTGAGAGCTTATGCGAAGATCTGTAAAATATTTGGCAGTCCCAACACACAAGAGGGCTGTGTTAGGTGCTGTGCGAAACTTACACACTTATTCTGCACCTCCTCCCAAAGGCTAACTTCATAACCAGAACTGGAAGGCTCAACACTTCACAGGTAAATTTTAAAAACAAGTTCCAGGGGTTAGAGATGTAGCTCAGTGGTAGAGCACCTGCCTAGACACACAAAGCTCTGGGTTCAACCCCCGCAAGGAGTCTCCTCTATTATGGTTTATAATCCAGAGCAAATTGAGCATTTTCAAAAGGCAGACAGACCTTTGAAGGATTTAGCAAAAAGGGTGACTTTTCACAACTCTATGGATGTTGTGGGTACCATCACTCCTCCAACTTGCTCTGAATAAGGCCTTTGGATGGGGCCAGGGAGATAGCTCTGTGGCACAAGTGCCTGCCTGGCAAGTGCAAGGTCATGAGTTTGAACTCTGGTCCCACCAAAAAAATAAAAAAATAAGGCCTTTGGAACTTTTTTGAAAAGGAGGCACTGTGCTTTTTATTCAAAGATCCACACCTCCTTCCAGAAAACAAAACAAAACAAAATCTTACCTTAGAGGCAGGCTGGCTGTTCACCCTGGCTCCTGAGATTTATCTTCTCTTTGGTGAGCAGGGTGCACTGTGCCAGCGGCTCGCAGTCAATGCCAGGCTCTCTTATAGGTGAAGTCCTTTCAACTGGGACACCATCTGGATAACCTTGGCTGCATTTGTCCAACAACATAAAGCAATGCTTGAGTTTACCAGTTCCCAGGTCTTTGGCTGGCAAGAGGCAGCAAGCTGCGTCCTCACTGGGCTGGGTCTCCCTGTTAGAAAAATTCCCTTGCAAAGAAGACTCCGCAAAATCTTCCACAGGTCAGACTGCAGGAACAAACAGGAATTGGGGCCACAAAGAGACACCTGGAACTTTGAGGCGGGAAACACTGATCAGGGCCCAAAAACATGAATACAGTAAACTGAATCACTGTGCTTGGACCTCTGGGGCCAGGCAGGACCTTCGAATCGTCACTATGCTAATGAACATCACCGTTTTCCAAGAGGGGGTGACAGCACCACTGACAAACCCACTGGGGTTCCAGCGTCTTTTAGGTGGAAACAACTCCTGGGCTAGGCTCCCGGAACACCCACTGCTTTCCTGTAAACAGCGCTGCTGCGCAGACCAAGGTTCTCATCTTAAACCGGCTGTTCCCAAAACTTTGTCCCTATCTGGAGAAACAAAAAATGGAGGTGGGGGGATAAGCCTCACCCCAACATTCCGTGATGGTGTTGTGGGATCCCTGCTGCAAACATATTGAGGGCTGCGGAGGAGTAGAAGTCTGGGGGGTGGGGAGTTACTGCGATACCAGGGACGTTATCGTGATTAGGACTGGCTTTTAAGAAGCACAGGGTCAGAGGCGGAGGAGGAGGAGGAGGAGGCCAGAGAAGACTTCAGAAACGCAAGGGTGCAGCCCCTGGGCTTTCCCACCCATCTCTGCCTCGGAGGACTGGCCGCACCCCGAGACCTCGGAGCACCCAGCGCCGGGCACGGAGGTGTTATAAAATGTCCCGACACAGTCCCAAACTAAACCCAAACTCGCCAGCCGCCCCGGGACGAGCCAAGGCCTGCCCTCAGCTCTCCCGCAGGTGCCTGCCCGCCTTTTGCAGCACCCAAGGCTGGAGAGGCCGGGGAAGGGCGCTCTTCCGACCGCAGGACCGGAGGCAGCAGGGCGGTGGCGCGGCCCTGCCGCTGGTTCCAGCTCGGGAGCCTCCCCGGATCTACGCGGCGCCTGGCCACGTCTCGCTCTCGGCAGGGAAGGAGGAGAAGGACCGCTAAGTTCTGCCAGGGGGTGGGGGCAGCCGGTCCGCGCTTGGGCGTCCGCCGCTCGCTCGGGTCCCCGCGCGGTCCCCCGAGACCCACAGCGCCTCCCGCGGCGGTCGGGTCTCCGGGCGCGGCGCTGCGCTGCGCTCTGCGTGGACGGCTGGTCCGGGGTGGCGGACGCGGGCGGCGGGGGACACGCGGGGCAGGGCGGGCGGGGGACGGGGCGCGCCCGGCCGGCCGGCGTCGGGAAGGGCCCGGAGCGCGCCGCAGGCCTCAGGCCACCTCCTGCTTGCCCTGGTAGCGCCGGCAGCAGCCGTAGAAGGCCGAGAGCAGGTAGAGGCCGAGGCACAGGCCCCCGCAGACGGCGGCCGCCAGGAAGGCGTGGTAGGCGCAGGGCAGCGGGTAATCCTTGAGGTTGCAGTAGCTGTGGCGCTGCGTCTGGTCGATCATGACGCCCGTGGCGGCGCCGTACAGCGCGGCCGCCAGCAGGTCGTGCGCCACGTTGACCACCAGCCAGCGCGGGCCCAGCACCGGCACCAGCTCGTGCTTGCCCAGCAGCGTGAGGAAGTAGAGGCCCAGGGTGAGCAGCCAGAAGAGCACGGAGACGAAGAGCGCGAAGTGCACGGGGCCCTGGTACTTGCTGGTGGCGATGGTGACCCAGAAGGCGGCGCCGGCCAGCAGCTGCAGGACCCGCAGCACGCCCAGCGGGCCGCGCAGGAAGGGCCGCTGCAGGCTCACCGCGCCGCGGGCCGGGCGCGCCTGGGGCGGCGGCTGGCGCGGGGGCGGCGGGAGCATGGCCCCCGGGCGCGGCGACGGCGGCGCCCCGAGCAGCGGAATGGCGGCGCCGGGCGGCACGCGGGCGGCCTGCGCCGGGCTCCCTGCGCTCCCTTCTCCGTCTTCTGCGCGCGTCCCCTCCTCTTTCCCCGCGCTCGGGCCCTCTCTCCCTCTCTCCACCCCTGCTGCCCGCCCTTTCCCCTTCCCCTCCGCTCCCTCCTCCCCCGCTCCTCCCTCCCGGCTGCTTCCTGGCGTCTCCCTTGCCTTCTGTCCCCCCTTTTCTCCCCGAGGCGCCCCCCTTCCCCCAGCGCGCCAGTCCCTCCTCGGATTCCTTCGTCCCCGGGGTAGGACGGAGCACGCCGCACCCCCTAGCTCGGCCCGCCCAGGCTGCAGCGCCCACATCTGGGTCCTACATGCCCTGCCGGCTCACCCTGCCTGGCTTCGAGAAGGAGGCGCGCTGCGTGAGCGCTCTCCCAGCCTCTGGCTGGCCCCCTTCTTTCCCCTTTCTCCTGTCTTTGCCCCCGTCGAGGCCCCTGCCTCTACCTGGGCAAAGAGAAAAACAGTATTGGTCTCGGACTGCCCGCGCCCTCGGCCAGCGCATCCTGCCCTGCTGCGGGCTCAGCCTTCAGATTCACCACTGAGGTCCCAATCTGACTAAAGGACAGTGAGTCACCGGAGGTTCCACTACCCCTCCCACAGGACATAGAACATGACAAACCCACCCTTTCATCCAGCCCCATGTTGGCCATCTTCTCATCCTGCCGACATTAAACATGTGCCAACTATCATGGCCAGGACAGAAACCCAGTCCCAGAAATAACAAGGCCCATGTGCTTAACTAATCTGTCAAGCGGCCTATGATGAATGAGTTCAGTACTGGGACTTTGATTATTTGTTTTGCTTGTTTGTTTCTTTCTTTAGTTATTTTATGGCCGGCTCAGCCTGCCCTGGTGGTGGGGCTGGCGCAGCATGTGGTGCCGGGGATCGAACCGCAGTCCCTGCAGTTGCCTGAGCTTTCCTAAGTAGGCGCTTTAGACCACTGAACCATCTCACCGGCCCGGGACTTTGATTATTAGTACCTGTGCTGGGGCTCTCTGTGGTCCCCTTTAAGCCTCAGAACAGCCCAAGAGATGACAGTTATTTCTCTGGCTGTTATGAACAGCAGACCAAGTTTGCAGGGGCTGGGTTGCCTGGAACTAGTGGTTATTGCTGTCTCGTGCCATCCTTCTGATCCAATTTTTGTTTTGTTCTGTTCTGTTTTGTTTTGTTTGAGACAGAGTCTTTTATTTAGTGCAGGCTGGCCTCAAACTCGCAGTGATCCTCCTGCTCTGGCCTCCCCGGTGCCAGGTTGGCCAGATCCAACCTTTGTGAGCTTGCACAACTTTCTGAAACAAATGGGGGCATTCATTATGTTGCTTTTCTCACTGACCACAGATAGAGTTTGGTCTCTTCCAGGTGGCATATTTCACAATCTGTCCCAAACCAACTGCCAACTGCCCAGTTTTCCTCTTCTTTCACTGCGCTCGTTTCCATTTCGTTTCCTTACAGATGCCAACACCACGAGTCCTCTTAAATTCTCCAAATAAGCTCAGAATGCGCATCATTCCTAGACCCATCTAGGTTGGAAAACTCTTCTCCTTCAGTGTCCTGGTTCAATGTTGCTACCTCGAGTCCAGCACACTTTCCCCCCACCTCCAGCTTTTGATTACCTGCTTGCCTCGGTCTCCTTTTGAATTATTTATTTATTTGGTAGAGGGTCTCGCTACAGAGCTCCTGTCTCGGCCTCCTCAGCGCTGGGATTCAGGAATGTGCAACAATGCCCAGTCTCGGTAGCCGGCTCAGTATGCAGTACCAGGGATCCAAGCCAGGTCTTTGCTCTGGCCAGGCAGGCGCTTAGACTGCCAAGCTATCTCCCCAGCCCCTAGGCCTCTTTTCGGACCATCCTGCTGCAGTAATTCTGAGACTGCCACATGGTAACCGTCCGTTATTGTGTCTATCTTTGCCTGGATCAGATATACAGGAGACACCTCCCCTGCTCTCCACAAATATAAGTTCAGTAGATGTCTGAGTGGCTGCAGGAACACCAGTGAAGCTGAGAGGACCCTCTTACCCCAGGGACCTTTCTTGCATTGGGACTGCTGCTGACCTACACTGCAGAGCTAGTCCATCTCCCAGTCATTAGAGCGAATGCACAAGCCCCTGGCCTGAGCCCGAGACAGCTCCAGATGTCTATTCTAATGAACAAGTAGTGATGTTTAACTCCACATCTGTGTAAAATAGCGTGGCATGATGCAAGCTCTGGAGTCAGACTGTGGCTCTGCGCCATTGCTCCACTGTTCCTGCCAGGACCTGGAGGGAAGGGCCACTTAACCTCTTCCAGCCTCAGTTTCTTCATCTGTAAATTTTTTTAGTTCCTCAAATAGATATTGAGATTGAGCATTTACTAAGTCCATAGGACCACTTTAGGGGCTAAAAATACAAACTATATAAGTGATTTCTATTCGCTGAGTGCCTAGTGCATACTAAGCACTGTAACAAGCACTCTATCTTCATGGTTCTACTTTGGTGTTTACACCAGCTCTATAAGATATTTGTGTGTGCTCCCTTCGGCAGCACATATGCTAAAGATATGTGTTATTAGCTCTTGCTCACCCATAGGGAAAGCAAGGCTTACAGGCTTGGAGGAACTGACCATAGTCACAGACCTGCTAGGGACCATTTACGATGGAGCCCAGTGAGGCTGACTTCACACCGGCCTTCAAGTACTTTTAGGTGTTTCCCACATTTTCTTTTCTCACAGGAACCTAGAAAGGTTAAGATACACACCTAAAGAAAGTCAACTTTTTCCTGGGGGACCACCCACTTGGGACCCCCCCTCCTTCTTTCCCTCTCTCGGGCAGGAGCTTTCTTTCCCTCCAATAGATCTATTCTGCTCATTAAAAAAAAAAAGAAAGAAAAAAAAAAAAGAAATTCAACTTTCGTGGTGGTTAATCTTGATGATCAACTTGACTGGCTTGAGAAACACTTCTGGTTGGGTCTAGGGGAGTGTCGACCGGGGGTGTCGCTGGCCATGGCTCTTCCTCTCTGCCTCTGCTTCCCAGCTTCCGCAGGTGGGCGCCTTTCTTCCATCACATCTCCCCCCAGGATGTTCCTGCCTTTCGGCTAGCTGACCACGGGCTGAACCTCTGACCCTCTGAGCCCAAATAAGCCTCTCCCCCTTTAGGCTGCCGTGTGTCAGGTGTATAGTCACGACCGGGGGACCCTGATTAACTTGATTAGTAAGTGTGGTGCTGGGATTTGTACCTCGGTCTTCGGATTCCCATTTCAGAGCTTTTCCTTTGGCATTCCTTACAGTCTTGAGGAACATTCTCAGTCTCCTCTGGATGCTGATTTTCCCTGGAGCTGAGGGTCAGAGGGGCAGCCAGGGACTGCACTTGGGTACTGGACCGATGGCAGGAGTTGTTTGTTTGAGACAGGGTCCCACTGGCCTTGAATTCATTGTGTAGCTCAGGCTGTCCTCGAAATTGTGGTAACCCACCTGTCCCAGCCTCCCAAGTGCTGGGACTACAGGCATGCATCACCACTCCTAGCTGGTGATGACAGGATTTCTGTGAACAGGAGACCTAAGGGAACAAATTTTTTTTGCGGAACCGGGGTGTGAACTCACGACCTTGCACTTGCCAGGCAGGCACTTGTGCCATGGAGCTATCTCCCTGACCCTTAAGGAAACAAATATTAAGACAATCCTTTCCATTTCTTAAAAAAAAAAAAAAACTGGCATCAGGCCCAAT
>PVKN010045160.1:0-10014 GCA_004027915.1 Capromys pilorides
AGCTAACCAAGCAGAATCGACCTAAGGGAAGGTGGAGACAAAATACTGCTCATTCCAGAGTTTAATTAAAAACAACTTAAAATTATCTATGTGTTTGTCTTTTGCTAATGCTTATGGTTGAGGGAAATATGATGACCAGCACCAGAGAAATGCAAATTAGAACTATGAAATGTCACCTTACCCTGAACAAAAAAAAAAACAAGTGCTGGTGAGCATGTTGGGAAAAGGAACAGTTGAACATTGCTGGAGGTGATGTAAATTAGCACAGGTATTCTGGAGAGATAAAGTTGACATACTGTACAAGCCAGCAACCCCACTGGGTGTAAAACTGAAGGAACCAGCCAGGCATGGTGGCATACACCTGTAATCTCAGCACTTGGAAAGCTGAGGCAGGAGAATCTATGCAAGTTCGAGACCAGCCTGGGCTAGAAAAGTGAGCTCAAGGCCAGCCTGAACTGCATAGCAAGACCTTGTGTTGAAAAAATAAAGGCAAAAACAAACAAACAAAAAACCTGAAGGAACTAAAGTTAAGCCTACTGAGAGACAACTGGGTGACCAGGGTTATTGCAGCAGTGTTCAAAATAAGTCAACCTTGCTGTCATGGGTTGTGTCTAGATGGCTCCAAAGCCTCATGTGCTTATAAATGGGGAGTTCAGAAGATGGGTGGAGGGCCGGTGAGATAGCTCAGTGGTCTAAAGTGCCTGCTTAGGCAACCACAGGGACTGAGGTTCAATCCCTGGCACCACATACTGCACCAGTCCCACCTCCAGGGCAGGCTGAGCCGGCCATAATATAAATAAAGTTAAAATAAAAACAGAAGGTGGGTGGATTAGGGGTGTGAGGCTGGGATCAAGGGTGTGGATAGGGGAAGCCCCACCCTGAGCATGGGTGCACCAACCAATAGGGTTGTAGCCTGGATAGAATGCAAATGAGCAGAATGCTGCTGCTGCGGCTGCTCACCCCGATTTGTTTCTATGGCGCCCCTCTACGATGCCACCCTGCCTTGGAGCTAGCAGACTATCGGCTGAAACCTCTACAAACTGTGAGCTGAAATAAACTTTTCCTTATTTAACTCTGGGTATCAGGTATTTTTGTCTTAGCAGCAAGAAAAGTAAGACGCTGTCTGTCAACAGATGAATGACTGAAGACGTGCATAGATGCACAATGGAATACCATTCGTCCGCAAAGAAGAGTCAGACCATGCCATTCAGGCCAACTGGATGGAACTGGAGGTCATCAAGTTAAGAGAAATTGGCCAGACATGGAAAGACAAATCTTGTGTATTCTCTCTCATATGTGGAAGCCAAAACATGTCTATACGAAGCTTGGCAAGGTTGTGATCCCAACACTTGGGCGGTCAAGACAGCAAAGGCGAGGCCAGTTTGCCCTTCACAGTATGACCTGCCTCAGATTCAATGTGAGCAGAGCAGTGGTTGGTGGAGGGCAGGGGAGAAGATGGAGTTGGATTTGGTTGGTGCCAGTTGTATGCATGTGTTGAAATATGACACAAATCCCCATTAATGCATGTTAATGTACTAATAATAGTGTGTTAAAATAATGTGTTAATAACAAAGTGTTAAAAATAAAATATCAAACATATTTTATAAAAAGCAAAGACTGCTGAACCTAGGAAAGGCATAATAACATGGAATGAAGGAAAATAGGAAACTATCTTATAAAGAGCCTGTCAATTTCGTTTATAATCAGGGAAATCAAAACTATACCACTGGAAGATTCCGTTTTTCAGAAAAACAAAAAGGAAAGAGTCTGCAAATGCCAGTGTAAGCACAGAAGCAGAATCACGTGAGTGCTTCCCATGCTGCCCCGCTCTCCTAGCTCAAGTGCTTTGGGCAGCATTTCCAAATGAAAGGGCAAACCGGAAGCATATGTCCTTTAGGAAATTCTCACTTAGATGCACATGAAACTTGAAACAGTGGCCATGAGCCAACCAAATGCCCTAAACAGCAGCGTGGATGAAGAACTGCTCCATGTCCCTGCAGCGGAAGTAGATCACTCACACTGCGCAGCTGCACTGGCAGGGCGGAGCGGAGCGACCTGGAGTCTGGTGAACAACATCAGCAAGGCGTGAGAGGACTCGGGGAGAGTGAGTCACTTAGGGGAAGAAGCAGCTCGGTTCTAAGCTACGCTCACCCGCAGTCAGTCTTTCTGGGTTCCTCCCTCTGTTCCTCCTTCGTGACCCTGAGATGACCTTGGGCTGTGCTCAGATCAGGGTATGTCCTGTGTTCTTTGGGTTTCATTTGTTCCCACCGCCATTCCACAAGGGCCCAGAACCAACATTGTCCTCAGTGCAGATGGGAAGATAGAGCAAAGTTCTGCAGCCTGCACTTCGGGGCCGGCGCGTGGGCTTAGAGAAGAACACGTGGAACATCAGTAGATAAGTGCTGTGGGGAAAGGTGGCGGAGAGGCTGCAGCTGTCAGGGGGTCCTCAGGAAAGCACCTGGGGGCAAAGCTCTGCAAGCAAAGGCTGGCTGTGGAGCGCTTCTCTGGGGAGAGCTGTCCAAGTGTGGGGGAGCAGCAGGTGCAGAGGCCCTGGGGCTCACTCTTATCAACATTCACTTTAGAATCTGATGAATGTCTCCTCCAAGATGCTGGAAATCTCCTGCCCCTGTGCAGGGAAATCTTCCCCTCTTGCCGCACATACCAAGATTTGTGTTGCTTTGTACAGCCAGAGAAATCAGTTATTGTTTGTGCACCAGGGTGAACCCAAAGGTGTAGTCCTGGAACGTTTGTTTTGTGAAGTTCGTCCAGGCAAGCATGAGCTGCCGTATGGGGTGAATGCAGTACAGATTTCAGCTCTGCATATCAGTGGCTCAGTGTGACTCCTCGAATTTGACTAGGTACCGAAGGCTAAAATAACAGCCGCTTTTCAGGGTGGGGCCATACTGGGGATCGAGCTCAGGACCTTGTGCTTGCCAGGTGGGCACTTATGCTGCTCGGTGATCTCCCCGACCTGCTAACAGCTACTTTGAAGCACCGTGGTGAGGGCTGGGCAGAACGCAAGGGCAAGTCTTCGTGGCTTTCAGGAAGCTTGCATGTTTCATAAGTCATGCATAGCCTAGATACATATGCTGGGACAGGGGCCTGGGACAGGGGCCTGGGACAGGGGCCTGTTGCTCTGCAGTCCAGGCTGTCCTTGAACTCACACTGTGCCTCGGGCTGGTGGCGCACAGCTGTCATCCTAGTAGTCAGGAGGCCGAGGCGGGAGGATCACTGCAAGGTGGAAGCCAGCCTGGGTTACACAGCAAGTTCAAGGCCAGCCATTTAACCATACATATTATTATAGTGAGCCCTTTGTATCCATGGATTCAACCAATTATACATCAAAAATACTGGATACAAACCCAAACAGCTCCAAAGAGTGGGCCTTGAATTTGCCCCTCAAGCAAGTTTAGTGTGAGTCCAGGCGAACGGAGTGCGATGGAGGTAGGGAGTTGGGTACAAGCGATCTGGAATCAGCAGACACACAAAGTGTGCACAGACCCCAAGCCCTTCACATCGCGGACGTTGGAGTGGACCCCACCGGTGGTGGGAGGCTGACTGTGCTACACACGGGACCGTGGTGGCTCACCAGGACCTTGCATGTGGTTATCTTCTTAGCAGGAATTCTTTGGAGAAGTGTCTCTTGGTTAGAACACTTGCACATTTCTTTCTTTTCTTTTAATTTTCTCTTTTTCTGTATTTTTATAGGGTCTCACTGGGTAGATTGGACTCGTAATGATCCTCCTGTTTTCAGCCTCCCAAGAGCTAGGATTAAGGCACACGCCACCACACCCAGTCTCAGTCAACCGACTCAATGTGCCCTGTGGGCAGGGCTGGCATGGCACGCTGGGGATCAAACCCAGGCCCCTGTGCTCTGCCTAGGCAGGCACTTTAATCTGCTGAGCTATCAGGCTGACCTTCATTTCTTTCTTTTTGGTACCAGAGATTGAACTCAGGACCTTGATCTTGCCAGATAGGTGCTTATGCTACTGAGCTACCTCCTAGCTCTTTCTATTCATTCATTCATTCATTCATTCATTCATTCATTCTGGTTTTTGCTACTTAGTGCAGTCTGGCCTCAAACTTAGTATGTCACCCAGGCTGGTCCTGGGTAGATCCTCCTGCCTCAGCCTCCTTAGCACTAGGATCACAGGCCTGTGCCACCATGTCTGGCAAGAGCACCTGCCCTCTCTAAGCCCTCTTGTCGGTGCCCCACGGCTGCTGAGAACTCCCTCTAGTGTTGAGCCCAAGGCGATGGCCAAGTGCTTTATTATTTATTAAATGGATCCCATTCATGTCTTCTTTTAATAAATAGAAAGTTATAATTTATTATTTTAATTTCTTAGGTTTAATGCTTTTTTTACATCTTTCTGTTCAATTTTTAATATTTATGAAAGGTTTGTAAGACAGCTTCGGAGATATTCCCTCCTCCTCCAGCACTAGTAAATCACATGTGACAGAATGAACTCATGGAGTCGTGGCCTGTGTCTCGAAGCTCCGCCCCTTGCTGTTGTCCTCAACATCCTGCTCTTACTGTGCTAATGTTCTCGGGTCATGCTGTGCCATGTCAGTCTATTAAAATTGGGTTAATTGCACAATAAAAACAATATAATGATCTACTGGAGTCATAACGATAAACACTGTTCCTTGAGAGATCCAAGAGCTGTGCTGACATAATTTTAATGAATCATCCTTATTAACCCGTATGTTGTACTTTGAATGTTATATACACATTATCCCTCCTGTTTCTGAGATCTGAAATCTAGGTTTACCTGGAGCCCCAGCCCGGCTACTGGGTACCTGGGGGAAAGAGCATGGCTGAGGGGCCGCCCGAATCCCTGGGCTGAGCAGGCCTGTCCCTTGACCTGTGCCTCATTCCACCCCTGTGCTCAAGGCGCGCGCCTGAAGAGGTTTGAAAAGTGCCAGGGAAAAAAGTCTTTGGGACAACCTTGTTCACCTGCCAAGGGCTGGGCCCTGAGGTGCAGGGTTGGTGTCACTGGGTTTTCACTCCTGCGATGCAACTCAGTGTCGCTGCAAGAAGCAGGGTGGGAACATTAACCCAGGAGACCAGGAATTCCAGCCGGGGTTGCGCAGGTTTGGAGCTCTTAGTGGGAAAGGGTTTCTGTTTTCCCAGACGTTGGAGTCTCCGCCCTGGCAGGAGCCAGCCAAAGCCCGGATGTAGGCCGCCAGCCCCAGGGGTACTCCCTTTGGAGGAAGCCCTGTGGGTGGGTTCAAGGCCTTATTGAAATGCCACGGATTAGCTCATCCAGGGTGTTTCCAGTCGGGTGCAGCTGGTGTACTCTTTGCTCCCAGGTCTTTGCCAATTTTCCAGGAAAGGAGTGGTCATAAAGCATCAGAGCAGGGGCCGGCGAGATGGTTCAGTGGTCTAAAGCGCCTGCTTAGGAAAGCTTAGGCAACCGCAGGAACTGCGGTTCAATCCCCGGCACTGCATGCTGGGCCAGCCCCACCCCCCGGGCAGGCTAAGCCAGCTATAATAAATGAATGAATGAATGAATGAATGAATGAATAAATAAATAGATAAATAAATAAAATTAAAAAAAATAAATAAAGCACCAGAGCAGCAGTTAGGGTTTCCTGGGCAGCTGGGGGGCCCCTCTCTATAGGTGGCCCATGGCCTCCTCTCCTTGCTCCTCACTGAGGCAGCTGTTATCTGCCTGCCCCGCTGAGGAACCAGTGCATCTCTAGATCCAGGTGTGGGAGGGAAGCTTTGCGCCTCTTTGGGATGCACGACTGTGATCCTGGGAAACCCCTAGTGCTGGAAAAGGTGGGCCGGTTTCAGGGAGGGAACGGTGCTATCTCCACCAAGTCCTCTCCACCAGACGGAGAGCAGGGAAGACCACCACAGAAATAAAACAAGACCACGAAAAACAAACAGGTGCTATTTTGGGAATCAAGCAGTATCCTCAAAGTTTGTATTTATAGTCTACATTCCCATGTTTTTCTAAAACTCTTTTAATATTTATTGATTGATTGATTGTATTTGGCACAGGGCCTGTCTGCACATCTCTGACTTGTAGTGATCTTCCTTTTGTCAGCTCCCCAGCACTGGGATTCTAGGTGTGTACCCCACCACACCAGGCCTCCTGCTCCAGCTCAGGGTGCTTGGGGGCGGGGCCTGCTCGCAGGCCCACCTAGGTTACTGTCAATGTAATCTCTTGAAAAGATCAGCTATCCAGCCTGGCATGATGTCACTCACCTGTGATCCCAGCACTCAGGAGGCTGAGGAAGGAAAATTCCTCAAAATTCAAGACCAGCCTGCCTGAACTACCTCTGATTCTGTCTTAAAACCAACCAACCAACCAACCAACCAAACAAACAAACAAACAAACAGGCAAAAAAATAGCAGCAAAAAAAAGAAAGAAGGAATCAAGACAAAACCAAGTTTGCTGTGCTAGACTGGCAGTGTCCTTGGACATCTCATGTTTATAGCATGTCTTGATTGCATGTCTCTTGCACTCGGGCATAATCTCCTAATCTCTTAGTTGCTCTTGCTGTTGGATTCATCCTGGTCTGGGAACCTGACGGGCTCTGCACAGCCCTTCCACTGAGGTGCTAGCTGTCTGCTCCCGTTGGCTGGGTGTAAGCCGCAGGATGCTTGCACAACAACGCAACTGCCTAAGCACACGTTTCTCAGAACTTGACCTCTTCCTTAAGTGCCGCCTGGCTGTGCAGGGTTTCATCAAACCTGGTACTGTTCTTGCCCTCCTATACCTTGGGAAGCCACGCTGAGGGGCTGTGTCTCCACCTACCCACCAGTGGAGGTACTGGCTGGTGTCCCCTAGGTCCCTGCTCAGAGGGACCGGGTATCTACATAGAGGATTCAGGGGCCCCTGCTGAGAGAACTGTCTGTGTTTCTGTCTTTCTATACCCAGGAGCTATGTACTGGTGGGTGCCACCTACCTGGGACTGACAGGGTGACAACTTAATGTGTCAGCCTGTCCCAAACGTGTGTGATGCCAACTGGCCCAAAAAAAGCAGTCGATAAAGCTTTGATCTGTGAGGTTTTCATAGGCACACAGGACGAACATCTAGAAATGCAAAATGGGTAGGCTTTTTGAGCATGGGCAAGATGACAAAACACCATACCTAGCCTCAGGTGACAGGTCCAAGTTAGACTGCAGTAGCAGTAAAAATGTTGTATAAAACTGTCTTCAAACCAGATGTGGTGGCACATGCCTGTAATCCCAGCTCTCTGGAGGCTGAGGCAGGAGGATTTCTGCAGGTTCAATGCCAGCATGAACTATAAAGTGAGACCCTGTCTCAAAAACAAAAAATTGTCCTCATTCTATGTGTGTAAGATATACATGAAGCAGATTTTCCTGCTTAAACTTGGGTCCCCTCCTCAGAAGATACTATTTTGGGAGTACAGAAATATGCAAGATCTGAAAGAAGAAACCTTCTCAAACCAAAACCAGGGCTGAGGAGATAGCTCAGGGGCACAAGTGCCTGCCTGGCAAATGCAAGGTCCTGAGTTCAATCCCTGGTTCCACACACACACACACAAAAAAAAAAAAAAAAGAAAGAAAAGAAAAAACATGGAACCAATTCTGATCCTGTGCATTTCTTTTTCTTTTTCTTTTTTTTTTTGGGGGGAAGGGCGGCAGCAGGGATTGAACTCAGGTCCTTGTACTTGCCAGGCAGGCGCTTGTGACCCTGAGCTATCTCCCTGGCCCCTGATCCTGAGCATTTCAAAGAATGGGTACCCACACTGTACCCCGCATACTGATTTGGTAAAGAAAGCAGGCCCAGCTCCAGAACAGCTAGCTCTGTGAGGAATGGCCCACAGTTGATTCTGGTTCTTTTTGTCCTCTCTCTGCCCTGCATCTCCTTGTCCCTCGCATCTACAGAAGCACAACCTCCCAGTTATCCACCCGTTATTATCTATCTTTCTACGTTACCTACGCTTTGTGTTTCCCGTGTGGGAGTAACCGCGTAACATCTGCGCGTGCGCATCTGATTCACTTTGCCCAACACGGTGGGCGTGGTCCATCCATTGTCCTACAGATGGCACAAACGTATCTTTTTTTCTGGGAGAGTACTGTTCCCCTGTACAGAAAGGAGCGTATTTTCTTAATTGATTTTGGTCCTATTATCGGAGAGCCTAGCAGACAGGGACTGACACTGCCGCGGATGAGAAAACGAAGGGGCGGGGCCACTTACAGACCACGCCCACAGGCCCTGCGATGGGGGCGGGGGATGCTTCCATCCTGCCCACACCCTCTCCTGGCTCCTCCTCCCCAAATGGATTAGAGACCGCAGTAAAGTCACCTGGAGGAGAAAATCGCAGCAAGGAACTCTAGACAGTGGGGAGCCGCCTTCAGAATCTCTTCCGCAGGCTGAGGCAGGAGGATTGTCACAAGTTCAAGGCCTACCTGAACAACACAGCAAGACCTTGTCTCAAAACAAAACAAAAAAGATATTTAAAATTAGATTTGGGGCCGGCAAGATAGCTTGGCGGACCAAGCGCCCGCTTTGGGAAGCTCGGGGACCACTGCTGAGTCCCCGGTCCCACATGCTGTGCCGGCCCCAGCCCCGGCCCTGAGCCTGCGACTGGGTCCAGGCATGGTGGTGCGTGTCTGTCACCCCAGCACTAGGGAGGCTGAAGACGGGAGGGTCACTAGGACTCTCAGCTGTGTAGTAAGATGCTGTATCAAATACATAAAATGAAAAAAAAAAAAAAAAAAAAAAAGAGTGGAAGGGGTAAGCGCAAGGACCAGGGTTCGATCCCTGTTACTGCATTCTGAGCCGGCCCCCACGCCATGCCAGCCATTGAGACCAGGGGTGGTGGTACATGCCTGTAGTTCCAGCTCGGGATGCTGAAACAGGAGGATCACTACGAGTGTGAGCTGAGACAAGAGACTCTGAATAAATAGTTGAAAAATATAAAAAGGGCAAACAAAAACAAACAAACAAACAACCCCCCATGTTAAAAACTAAAGTTCTAATCTTTACATCAAATAGGAGAAAAGAGTGGTGACTCCCGTGCCCGTTGCCTGGGTTTACCGGCCGTTAACGCCCCGCCCCACCGGTCGGCCCCTCCGCACATGCGGCGCGCTGCGGTTCCTTTCGCTTTGCGTCTGCCGCCCTACTGCGGAGCTCCCTGCAGACGTCTGCCGGTGTCTCCGGGTTTCCTGGCAAGGGCCGAAGCACAGCCAGACGTCACACTGAGGGGACTGGACTTATACAGAGCACTGTCCCCTGCGCGGGGTACATCACCCCCTGCTGCAGTGTCCCCTCGAAGGTTCCCAGGATCCTCAGCACCCAGCGAGAGGGGCACCATCGAGTTTTGCCATCTGGACATGGAGCCTCCCTATGGTCCCCTGGGCCATGGGCAGGGGAGGACATTAGCATTGTCCAAGTGTCCTACTGAGGCACTCTACATCGGAGGGACTGTGTCACTTGGGAACAGACTTGGAGAGGATGTCCTTCTGGTGGGGAGGTAGAAGAGAGGCTGTGAGCTTCTCAGGGGCACCTGCAGGACTTTCTAGAAGGTTCTGTGGGCAAAAGGAAAACAAGTTCTTCCTGTGAGAAGGGTGGATAGCTTTGCCCTGGAGGGAATCCCCCAGTAAGGAAGTCTCAGGGACTGGATAAATGTGTGGGTCAAGTTTTAATTAAATATTGCTTATTATTGTTGTTGTTGTTGTTGTTATTATTATTATTATTATTGTTATTATTTGCTGGGGATGGAGCCCAGTCCCTCACAGGAAATATAATTTTAAGTTATCATGTAACTTAATGGGAAAATAGGATGGGCTTTATGAATTTGAATCTCATGTTGCCATGTTTGTAAGCGGATTTGAGCTCCTCGTCCTGGGGTGCATGTGTCAAGCTCTCTTGCACCTCATTTCTAGATGTTCTTTCCTCCACGTGACTGATCCCAACCTCCTTCCTGAGAACCTCAACCCTATTTTCAGTCCCTCTCAGCCTACAATTTTACTCTCCTTAACATCTGGAGCTTGCGTCCTCTCCAACGTCTTAGTTTTGGTCTGGCAT